>JAKSZP010000411.1:0-84088 GCA_022478985.1 Massospora cicadina | reverse complement strand
GGACCCCGTGAGCAGTCATATTATAAAGCAAGTAAACGCACTATTTACTAAGCCATATAAGCAGCAATAGAGCATCTCCAAAAAGAAAAAAAAGAAAGAAAAAGAGAAAAGAAACATGAACAATGCTATCTCATGTGAGTATAAGCTAAGTTTATTTGGGGTTGCTACTTGAGGTCTTTTGCTTCACTTACTTCATCTTTCCATCTTTTTTGGTTTCTTTCGGGGTTCTTTTTGCTTTGACTAATGGGACCCTCATTTCTTCTTTTGCCAATTTGATTGTTACAGATTCAATAACCCTTCTTAGGTTGGGGGTGGAGGCAAAGGCTTCCATGGTGAGGATGAGGGTGTTGGCGTCTGCTCAGGGTCCATTGTGCTAGCCTGAAGAGGGGAGGCCAGTGCAGCGGAACTGGAAGAGGAGGACGGACTGATGTTCCATATTGAAACCGTGGTGGTGAGAGCTCAGCTGGTTGATCAAGTCAAACTGATCTTACCCCACTAGGAGAAAAGCCTGCAACCACATGCATTGATGGTCCTGGGAGATCAACGAGTAAGCAAGCAGAGGGGGTCAGAGTCATAGGGCTGGTGAGTAAGTAGGTGAGTCCCAGCTCAAGGAGAAAAGGCCGCGCCTAGCGCCAGGCAATCTATGAGAAAGTCCTCCATGCTTGGGTACGCCATCAGAAAAAGGAACAGCTGCAGTAAATGCTGCTCATCGGGCCCACTCAAGAGCTTCCCGGTGATAATCTTCCCTGATCCTAAAGTGGTTATAAGATGAAAAATTAGGTTACCTAGGAGCGCCATGATGGGGAGGTACTGGGATGGATTGTTGGTGCTGAGGGTGGCAAACACTGCGGCGACCCCAATCAAAGGCGAGCTATCTGGTTGTTGCAGAAGTTCACCACCAGGGACCAGAAGTGGGTAGGAGCGCGGGGAAAGGACCCCAACCAGCTGGCTATCACCCACTGCATAAAGCACAGCATCTTCTGAACGGACAAAGCCAAGGGATGAGGCTCAGCAGGATATGGGAGCACTAGATGACTGAAGCCGCCTACCAGGGGCTGGGCTACTTTGTTAAATGAAGGCCCTTGGCTCCGCTCCCCTCCCCAGAGTAGCTGGGCCACTATGTCCCCAAAGGGGTCGCGCTAGGAAGACAAAAGTCCAAAAAATTTGGGAAGGAGCTCTTCCTGAGCTAGAACAGTCACGAGGTCCATGTCAGCCTCATCCTCATCAGCCGGGGGAAGGGGGAACAGGGGGATAGAGATGTGGCCTGGGTCAGGCAAATCTGCACCAAGCCATAAATGGAAGAAGAAGTTGAAATTACAGACCCGTGGTTGTTGGCACGTGATGGTTCACATTGTGTTGAGGGAAAAAGGATGTACAGCTTATTGTTCAGTCAAGGGGTAGTAATGTCACAAATCTATATGACTGGATGACAAGCCACAATTATGACCAACGGATCATAGGATGATTTCCGCCAAAGATTCAATAGGCAGAATCTGACAAGGATGTTTCAGAGCTACAAGTATTCATGCGCCTTAGGATGAGGCGATATTGGGTTATAACAGGTCGTTATCAGATCACCTTCAAAATAAGGTAAAAAGGTGATATCAACATTAGATGAAGATAATTTAGATTGCCTCAAATTAGGGCAATAGAGAGTTGAAGAACAACAAGCCAAAACCAATGCGAATATGGCGGAACAAATAAACTAAGCAAAAGGGTTGGTACTCGTATGTCATAACCTTATATAAAAAGGGTGACAGATTGGATTTGGCCGACTGGCGTCCAATAGCACTATCTAATACTGACACAAAAATTATAACCAAAATTTAGCAGCCAGATTAGGCGCAATTGCCCCTGACGTTCTATCACCCAACCAGTTTGGGTTTATACCAGGGCGCTCAATCTGGAACAACATACACCCTGTTGCAAACATATGTCAGTCCAAAGCAACTGGAGCCCTAATCTTCTTAGACCAGGAATAGGCATATAACCGCGTTAGCTGGTCATACCTAAAGGAATGCCTACACGCTTTCAAACTCACACCCAGATTCATAAACTGGGCGATGCTCCTCACAGAATCTGCAACCATGGCTGTATGCGGCCCTGGCTTCCTAACTAACAAGATCTCACCACACAGAGGGCTCAAACAAGGGGACCCCCTCAGCCCACTACTGTATAATTTCAGTTTTGATCCACTCTTCCGCGTAACTGACTCACACCTCATGGGCATAACTGCACAAGGCCAGCCAACAGTCAAGATACTAGCCTTTGTGGATGACTGCGTGGTAGGCATAGCTAACAACAATGATGCCCGACAGCTGGAACGCACCCTAGAGGAATACTCCATGGTGAGCAACGCATCGCTCAACAAAAGGAAAACAGAAATCATTCTCTTAGGCAAGTACACTAACAACTGGGCTACAACACCAGAACCTCATACCCCCATAAGAAGGAAAAACCCACTCATCTTACCCTTTACATCACCTCCCACCACCAAACCTGTCGCCACTTTGGGATATGGCTGGAAACAGGGGGATATGCCAATGAGACAATGGAAAGCAACCTACTACAGCAGGTATCCAACCGCGTCACCTCCCTCAAGGGAAGATCCCCTGGACTAACGGGGCAAGTAACAGTTGCTAGCTCACTCATCCTCCCAATACTATGGTATCCTGCCCACGCAATCGCCTTCTCACCCACCTTTATAACATCAATCCGCGCGCTCATCCAGTGCTGGCTGTGTCCTGGATCCCATCCTCCCATATGGATGGAAACACTCTTTGGCCCACACTCAAGCGGAGGCATGGGACTAATAGATTTTGAGATCCACGCCAACAACATCCTGGGTACCTGGATATAGGAAGTCCTTTCCCCAGACCTCCCGCAACAACACTGGTCCAGGGCAGCGAGAATTAACTTCGCACAGGCGCTCAAATTAACCAACCCACATAGCGCACCCAGACTACTATCATACCTTGCTAAACACCCTACCACAACGGGCCCACATGGAACCCCCCCTCACTTCAAACGTATCCTCCAAACCATCCGCCGCATGATATAGACCATAAAGAACACTGGCACTGTGCAAGGAAGGGGACGACCCAGCCCCCACTTTAAATTAAGAGATCCAGAAACCCGCCCCCAGAGAGATATGCTTGCTATGACCCCAACCATTTCTAGAATCGAATACCTAGATGCGTTGGACATCCCCTATAATTTAACCTCACAGAATACAGTGTGGAGAATGATGCACCACCCACTCCTACAGCCGAGGGTAAGAGCCAATGCCTGGCGCTGTCTGAGAAGGACCTATAGGATGGCGGACCACTTCAATCCCCCTACGCAACTTGTGAAGTATGTGGAGGGGAGGGATCCTTACATCACCGCCTAGAAACATGTCCCCCAACCAAAGCCATATGGCAGGAAGTCGCGCGCCTGCTTAAGATCCAAAACGAGCAAGAATTTTCTATATCAAAAAGCCTCCTCGTGCTCCAGACCAAATCACTAATCCCATCTACCCTCCGCTCCCTAATGATACCCATTGCAATGTGGACAATCCACACCATTGCCTTAGATGCGTTCAATTGCACGGTATTAACCATACATGGGGTTATCAACAGGTTCCACGTCCACTTACTGGAGCACTTCCAAGCCTGGCTCTATGGATATATGAGGCCAAGGCAACAGCCGCTCATAGAATCGTGGTTCTCACTCTGGTTCCTCAACACAAACCACATCCTTCACACCTGCTCCATAGTGGGGGAAACCCCCTCGGAGTAGTGCACCAACCCCCATACCTGGCAGTCCCGCTGGCAACAGGGGTAACCTGAGTACCCCAGGGTGCCCAATTTTATCTATCTTCGTTTTCCACACATACTTGGTAATGCCCATCCCCTGGTTGGCTTGCCTCAGTTAAATAATAAAGTGTTGGTACTGACTGAGTTCACTGAGATATCAGCAAGTTGGAAAGATTGAGAGAGGAGGTTTTTATAGTTAGTGAGAGAGGAAGTGAGAGAGAGCGGACTAAAAGAGATCTGCTGAGATTATTAGATTACAATAAAAAGAAGAGTTGTTGGGGGAAATTTCTCCCTTTTTATTATAATTGTTTATTTATATGTGTGTTCTGAGGAACCAACAATATTCTTATTATCCGTTCTAATTGCTCAGTGGGTGTAACCCTGTGTGAAAACCCTTTGGTGGGGATATAGCATATCACCAAATTTACAGAATATATTATTGGCAGTTTGTTGATATAGCAGCACATTGATGGAGTTGTAGGGTTCAACATGGAACCACTTATTGGGTCAGTCGGGACAAATAAAGTCAAAACAGCAGAGGTGAGAGTCCCATCTTCCTCCGCTGACATTTTCCCTGCTCATAATGTTCCTGCTTTACAGCATGGACTTGCAGATTAGTTAGGAAGTTTACTGTGATATTTCTGAGATGGCCGCATTCATAACATGTCACTCTAAAGGCATCTCACCTCTGAGTGTCATTAAAAGGTACAGCCTAATGGTTGGATGCAGGACTATTAAATGGCTGAAGTCAGGGAGGAAGAGTATAGGACAGCCAGGGGTTAGCTGGCGGATTATAGGTTGACTGTGGCAGCTTGCTCAAAGAAGGAGAGTTAGTGGCAGCCATTGATGACTTCAATCTGGGTTAGGTAAACTGAACATTGCGACTAGTCTTTGCAGGTAGGTAAAATTTTTGAGTAATGGGCTATCCCCTTGCAAAACTGGAGCCATTGCATTAAATAGCTCACATTGTGGTTTCACTGCTGAATTCATTGCAATCCTAATATCAGCCTCAGATAATGTACTTGTCTATACCAAGACGTGTGCTTCTAAAGCGAAGAAATCAGCAAAATCCATCAGGGTTTTGTTTCACTGTAACCCAATAGTCAGTAGCTCAGCCTTCCATTGAGCTATTTTGTCTTCACTTCCGAACAATCTCAACATCATGTCCTTAAATTCCTAATAAACAACTGAGCTGTCCTTCAGGTAACATCTAACTTGATCAGCGTTCTCAACATTTAAGGTGGATTAGTAGCTTTGCCTTACACAAGTCCAAAACTCCTTTGACAGCAAATTTTAGCGCCTGAAGTACCCATGCATGTTTTCACCCTGATTGAATAAGTGCAATTTATTAAGACAGACGCCTTTGTCCCATTTGATGCTAGGAGCTCTCAGAGTGAACTGGAGAACTTCTTGTTATGCATAGATTGAACCATGCTGAGGGGAGAACAAAGAAGGAGGGGCAGAGCTCAGCTTGTCCACAGTATTGATTTTAGTATGGGCTCCTTCAGCTGGCAACACAGCAAACATATGAGGAAATCCTCTTAGCGGATCATAGTCATCCTTAGAGCTTTTGCTATATGTGAATTGTCTCACACTGCCTGCTTGGTCAGCTAAGATCTCTCCTGAAACCTCCTTGGCTTCACCCCTGTTACAGAACCCTTGACCTTCACTATCTTCTCAGTTTTGTTCCTTGGTTCTTCATTGGGAGCTTTGGTAAGAAGTCTTAACATCCAATTTCTGCTCAATGCAGTGCAGCTGTTCAAATGTTTATTGTAAAGCTTTTAATAAATTGTTCTTCAGGCTGAGGTTAAAAAGTTGATTGAATAACTCTTTGAACTGATCCACCAGGATTTTACACTCGTGGAGTAACTCATCATTGGTTTGTCATAATCTATTCAGGACAATTTTGATTTTGGCATATTGCTTTGACTCATAAGCTGGGATGGTTTTCCATCAGCGCTAGCTGAATTTGACATGATTTAGATGGATAGATACTTGTTTTATTGAGTCAGTGGTCCCCTGTAATGAGGATAACTGTTAGATTTCTGGCAGATGGACTGCAATATGGCGGAAGGTTTTGCATAGGATTGTTTACCCGATGATGAATGGAAGTGCGATATGGTGATTGCCATTCCTTAAACGAGTATCATATATATATATAAGGGAAGCAAAGAGCCTTTAAAACTACGATTTTTATTACTATGGTAGAGTCACACTACCATTTAACCTTAGGGACATCCATTGCAGAGTTGCACTACAAGTTACTACTTAAAGAACTCCTCCCTCTAATCCACATTTTCCTTATTACACTCATCCCTATGGCCACTTCACAAGCCATCTGGATCAGATAACTCAGCTTCTCTAAATTTTTTGATGCTCATTACATCATTGGAAGTTCCAGAGGATTGCCCATATTCAGCTGAGGTCAGATCTCTTATTATTACCCTTATTGAATCTCATTAAATTTATTAAAATACTTTTTATCTCAATTCTGGTAATCAATCAATGATCCACCAATCAATAATTTAGGCTTATCATCCAGTCATCTATAAAATTTCCTGACAAGCACCATCTACAATCACAGCAGCAGGAAAGTAGTGCAAATCATTTAATTGGTTGGGTCTTTTTTATTGAAATTCCTGGAGGCTCTAGTGTTCACTAAGTATAAATTATGATCTTATCTGAGGAGAAGAGAGAGTATCAGTATTAATAGTTCAATTATGAGGCTTTTTGTCCATAGAAGATATAAGTCAAACAATAACAATAGATGGATGCCTTAAAACAGTCTATATGTTTCCAGATTATTTTTTTATTAATAAATGGGGTGGATAGTTTGCTACTCTGACAATTAAGGGACATATATTAGCCTATTTTCATACATAAAAGTAACTCTCTTCAAATATAAATTTTGGCTTCTGTGTGCAGTGCATCATTTTACAAGTCAAAGTGAGAATATAACCATTAATTAATAAATTAAACTGTATTGGGATGAGTAGCTGCTTTATTTAATTGTGACATCCTAGGTTCAAATTAATAAAATAAATTGCAATATTTATAGGTTCAAAGGTGAATTTTCTGACATAGATGTATTATAGCCATTGATTGATTAAAGCAAGTTTGAAAGGCCATTCTATAAGTTTTAGCAGATATAGGAAAACACTGATCATAAAGGCAATCATCATAATTCTAGTAGTGTCAGTTATTGGCCAAGAGGCCCCAAGTTCCCACACAAGAGGATTTGAAATTATCTCCTGGAGTTGATTATAAATTTCTTGGTGATTAAAAGTCAAACCCACATAGTACTGTAGTAGGGTAGGACCATATAATGAGAGTGAGGAATGCATTAAAATGAATGGTGACCATGTTAAAAGCCCAACAAATCAATGCAAGCTCATTATGAGCTCTATGAAAATAAGTTACTATAAAGTAAAATAAGTGGTTGCTCATCTAATTTCAGGAAAGCTTCTGTAACTCTACAAATGTCAAAGTTTAACTTAGCTTGCATAACAAGCTAATAAGGAGAAAATCTTTATGCCAACAGCAAAATAAATTTTTAGGAATACCTCACAGATTTGGAGTAGTGGATAAAGAGTTTTGAACATAGGGACACAGCTGGAAACCCCATGATGGGGTATTAGGCTGAAAGGAACCAGAGTTCATTGATGCATGCAAATAAAAATAAAAATTCTTCCTAAAAGGCTTTTTCAGAAAACAATCACCAGAGAATTCAATTAGTCAATTGCATAATTGTCTAGCTATCAGGGATGGCACATTTCATTATCAGCAATAGTATCTTTATTAGGGATGCAGCCCAATAATTTTGTTGTTAAGGTAAAAATTTTACTTATATGATGTTACCTTTAGAGGTTATGTAATATTTGATATATGATCAAAGTGTGCTTCAAATTTTGATAATTCTATTTGACTTTATCAATTATGCTAATGATAAATAATCAATGTACTACTTAGACTATAACGCAATGGTTCCATCTTTATAAAATTAACCTTTTTTATAATAATGGGAGGGATTTGTCCATGTAAACTGTTAATAATTAAGACCTTAGACCAAACATCAGCGACTTTGTCCTTCTATCTCTGGTCAATGATATACTTTAGGTTATGAAATTAGACTAAATTTTGTCTACTTAGCTTGGCCTTAGCTAACTTTTTTCTTTTTTCACCCCTTAAATCATGTCATTAACATGACAGATTAAAGCGTTTTTGGAATCTAAAACAAACTCAATGCCTTTTTCATACATTTAACGTACAAAAAAAGACTTGGCTTCTGTTGCGATTTTAACTAGATAGAATCCTCCTATGATTAAGCGTTATTTAAAATGATATAGCTAATCCCAGTGGAATGTTTTATTGACTGAATATCGTGGTATTTGGTTTAATTGCTGGTTAGTTGCTCCCCAATTTGGATTGAGCCAAAAGTATTATTCCGCCAATTTTGATATTTAGGTTTAAATGGAGCCAATCAGTGGCCCCAAATTAGTAGAAGGATCACCGGCGAATAATAGATGAGGATGATCCAATCAGTCAGCAGAATCAGTGGCCGACGCCAACAGCCATTCATGGTCCATTGTGGGATTTCTGGCAGAAAACCAATGATTCGCTTATCCATTAATTTTCTCGCTGATAATCCATTGTTGGTGGATCCAACATTTATGAGTTCTAGGTGGCCAAAGTTGTTTCTGATGCCTCATTTATTTAACAAGATTATATAAGAAGTGATGTCAGTGAGATGCTGAGATATTCCAAGTCAAAGTGAGCAACCAAAGTTATTTCCAGTGCAATTATATCAACTCAAAGGTCAAATACAAATTCAACATTTATTTGGATTAATTATTTATATGGTTCACTGGTGACTTAAGGCCGAGTATGAACCAAAACTAATTCAGACATTGGGAAGGATGGAGTGAGAGGATTGACACCAGGGAAGAGAATAAAGTAGATGAAGAAGAGAAAGAAAAGTGGTTAGCTGGAAGAACCAGTGGAAGAGCTAATAGGTTGGCAGTGGGCGCAGTAGCCCTTTTGTAAATAGTATAAGTACCTGGCGCTTCCCTTTCAATAAACATCTCCCTTTGCTCATTGTTATTATTATTAAAGTTTATATTTATTTCTTTGTTTAGGGAATGAGTATAGGGGATCCCCAAAATGGTGTGGATGACATGCCAAGGTGTTAGCTGGTGCTGCTAGCCCTGACGCCTAAGGCAAAACGGCAAGGGCTGATCATTATTCATACTGGTTAGCCTGCCAACTAGCAAAGCCCAAAGTCAATTTTCTGACATTGGTGCTCACTACAGGGGCTCTGCTGGTTGGTGCTTAAGTAGCTAAAGGTTGGTTAAGAGGTGACTGTGATGCACCACTGTGGTTTAGTTCCAGCGGTTGTTGGTGGCGGGGAGGGGCAAGCCCTGGACGCCTGCCTCACACGCTGAGTTTAAAATTAGGAGGATTACCATCTGGTTAAGTGGGGGGAAATGTCGTGATTTTAACCAGATGGAATCCTCCTATGATTAAGCGTAATTTGGAATGATATAGCTAATCCCAGTGGAATGGTTTATTGACTAAATTTCGTCATGATTGGTTCAATTGCTGGTTAGTTGCTCCCCAATTTGGATTGAGCTAAAATTAGTATTCCGCCAAGTTTGGTATTTAGGCTCAAATGGAGCCAATTGGTGGCCCCAAATTAGTAGAAGGATCACCAGTGACTAATAACTGAGGATGATCCAATCAGTCAGCAGAATCAGTGGTTGACGCCAAAGGCCATTCATGGTTTTTTGTGGGATTTCTGGCAGAAAGCCAATGATTCACTTATCCATGAATTTTCTGGCTGATAATCTGATGTTGGCAGATCCAACAATTATGAGCTCAAGGTGGCCAAAGTTGTTTCTGGTGCCTCATTTATTATCAAGATTATACAAGAAGTGATGTCAGTGAGATGCTGAGATATTTCAAGTCAAATTGAGCAACCAAAGTGGTTTTTAGTGCAATTATATCAACTCAAAGGTCAAATACAAATTCAACATTTTTTTGGATTAATTATTTATATGGTTCACTGGTGACTTAAGGCCAAGTATGAACCAAAACTAATTCAGACATTAAGAAGGATGGAGCGAGAGGGTTGACGCCAGGGAAGAGAATAAAGTAGATGAAGAAGAAAAAGAAAAGTGGTTGGCTGGAAGAACCAATGGAAGAGCTGATAGGTTGGCAGTGGGCGCAGTAGCCCTTTTGTAAATAGTATAAATACCTGGCGCTTCCCTTTCTATAAACATCTCCCTTTGCTCATACTTATTATGATTTAAGCTTATATTTATTTCATTGTTTGTGGAATGAGTATAGGGATCCCCAAAATGCCGCGGGTGACACGCCAAGGGGTTAGCTGGCGCTTCTAGCCCCAACGCCTAAGGCAAAACGGCAAGGGCTGACCAGTCTTCATACTGGTTAGCCTGCCAACTAGCAGAGCACAAAGTTGATTTTTTGACAGCTTCCATTGGGGGTAATCTAATACCCACAATATCATTTATAGTCTGTAAGTCATAAATGTCTTGATGATTCAGGATTATGAACCACTAGGAAACAGGTAAGGAACTATTGGTTGAAAAACATCGCCCCACCCCAAATATAAAGCTTAGTACTAGTAGCAACCTTACCCACGTTTCCCAGGTGGAAATGGACTGCTGCTTTTGTGTAAAGGGGCTTTGTTGCTTCTTATTCATAACTGGGTCTGGCATATGGGGCTGACCTGTGGGCGCACTTAATATTAAGTAGCTGCTGGGGCGTCCTTGTTCCTATGTCTTCCAGCATCCTTCTCTAATTCCCATTCCATTGTGAGGCACTTTAAATCATGTTTTTGGTTGTGGAAAGGTGAATTTAGATGTGGATGCTCTGGTCAAAATGTAGGTTGGCAGGAGCACTTTTGTAGTTGGATAATAGTTACTGTATTTATCCAGGGTTCATCTCTTAGTCTCCTTCGTTGATTAATGCCAGTACAAAATATTAGTGAGATAAGCACCGCTAAAACTAAGACTAACATTTGAGGCCCCATCATAGATCATAGTGGTTTTCTGGTGGGAACAGAATTTTCAAGACCTTATATAAAATCCTTTTTTTAAAAAGGTATAAGTTTCTTACCAGTAAATAACAATAGACCCAACACCTATTACCTGAAGAATGCTAGGCATTATACTAGTGTGGAAAGGGGTGGGGAATATTTTTAGATGTCTATGAAATGTTCAATGACAATTAGTTGTTTTCAAGGGCGCTGAGATTTTTACAATGCTGTTTTTATAGTTAAAACTTTCACCTTGGACCTCAGAATTTAACATAATGACTGAATCATTCGTCACTTTGATTTAGACGCTCTTATATACTTTTTTGATGTTGATTTCTTAGCTCTGACTCCTCTGCATTTGCCTTGTTAGCAAAAGTTTTTTCTTACTACTTTTGCTAAGAAGCCATTCTGAATGCTTAAGGACGTTTCACTCAATTGATAGTAGCAGCTCTAACTATCTTGGGGCTAGAGTTCAGTTGCATTCTTCTAAGTAAGTCTTGAATTCACTACATGTTCATATGAACTATATTTAGAAAACTGCGAAACCTTGGTAGTAACAAAGGGTGAGGGGACTCGTTAGTTTGAGGTTGATATGGACTTGATTTGGGAGGAGTACCAGCCATCCAGTGCTCATTGAGGGTGTGCCCTAAGTTCACAATCTTTTCCATGGTAAGGCTCGCGGGTTGGTGCCTTTCATTGGCTTTAAAGGGTATAGAAATCTGTCTAGCATAATGACCACGGTAAGGACTTTAAGCCTTATGGATTAAAATTTTCTATTTTTTATCTTAAATTGCACGGATACCTATATTATTAGAATCCATAGCAAATTGTCATTTAGTTAATGAGGGTCCATAAAAAGTTCCTCAAGTAATGAGTCTAGAAAGAAAAACTTAAAATATATAATTATTTATGTGTAACAGAATATATAGTAAAATAGAATAGAACCTAAAAGGGGGGTGGATTGCATAGTTGGTAGGGTTTATGACTATCAATATGAAAGTTTCAAGTTTAATTTTTAACGTTTTAACAGATTAGGGCATCACTTTAAGGGAGCTAAATGTGGTTAATAGGGTATTAAGCACTGAACTCCTTAACTTTTATATAACCAGAAAATTTAAAGTCATAATCTTGAGGTGTGAAAGGCTGTCCTTGATGAGATTGACCCTTTCCAGTTTTCTTTTTTAGCAATAGTGGGGGAAACCCAAAAGGGGGAACATACACTCATCTTTATTTGCAGTAAGCCAAATAAATAAATTATCCTTAGAAAAAAAATTCTAATATGACACCTAGGCTAATAGCCTAAGACGCCATATTAGATGGTGAAGGGGGTCAGAAGGATATTCATCCATAGTGTATCAAAGGACACTAAAGAGGGAGGGCAGAAGTGGAGTTGCGGCGTCAGTGACATGGGGTTTAAAGGCTGTCAAGATGAGGATTTTCCTCATTGATAAGACCAGAAGTATGCATAGCCTCGAGATACTGAGCAAGCTGGAATTCTGCATGCCTGACTAACTCAAGCAACTTTGAAAAGCTTTAATTTTTTGATGGGTTGGGGGTAATTCAGGTTAAAAAGTGAGAGGATAGGAGCTTAAATGCATGTGTTGCCTGCAGCAAATGCTATTTTCAATTGGTGCTTGGGCTTCTTCAGGGAAGTGGGGTGGGAAGTTTTGACAAGGAATTCCATTGGCCAGCGGCTCCATAGTCACATGGAGGGCTTGACGGCAAGGAACATTGGTGGGATCAATGGCTGCCTCAAGAGACATCTTATTTAATATTTTGTAGATGTTAAAGCTCATATAAAGCCATAATCAGTAATGAGGACCCTGTCCAGGTTCCTGTCTTTTTTATTTAGATTTGTCAGCATTGTTAAACCTTGATCAGCTTACCTCATTAATAATTTATTTAAAAATAAAGCTTTTATTTTATTTTTATCTTTAATCTAATATTTCACCTCTAAGGACTTGTGCCCATATGTGAAGCCTCTTGAGGGAGGGATATTGTACAATGATTGTGATAAACGAGGTGTTAAAGTCAATATACAAGTAGATATTTGCAAGAGCTGGTATCAACCAAAATTAAGTTCTCTGGGTACAATGAGAAGCCTGGAAAATGTGACAATGATGAGCATAAAATTGAACTTTGAACTTGCTAGTGAAGCAACTTTTGACCTAGGAATCAGAGGCATTTTGAATAACAATGTTGGTGATCAGTTATGAGAGATCCTGATATGGAGCTAGTGTTGGTAATAGACCTTCAATGCTTGATGGTGGGATAAATTAAGCACATTTCTTATATGTGCTTTCAATGATGATGGAATATTGGAAGGAGGTTGCCAGACCATACCTTTGATAGTAGCCATGAGTGAGAGATACCTATTCAGCATCTGGACAGAAAGTGTTTGTGAAGTAACCAAATTGCACCATGGAGGAAATAAATGTTATAATTTGATGGTTAATTTATATAGTAAACCTTTGATGAAACCATCAATTCTATAGTACCTCATCCAATAGATCCCTTGACTTCTCTTGTTTTATCATAATGTCTGATATACTAATTCATCTCAATTCCGCTATCATGCTATATATTTTGTGTTCATGTGTTCCCTAATTATTGGTGCATAAGATAGACAAAATATCATTTTGGCTTATTTCCCTAGAAACTCAACTTGTGTGCTAGATGTGGGTCTCATGGAAGAAATTAATTGCATATTTCTGTTTTAGTGTATTGCATTCTAATTGTGCTCTAATTCTAAACTATGGTGTCATTCTGATGGAATCTCATATATGCACCTGAACATAGAATTCCCAAATGGGCGTACTTAATGCTATAGTGAGGCTTGCTGACGTCCCAGTAGTGATGTGTCAATTATGAACTTCTTATATTTATTTCTGATAATTATGTATGTTAGTTATTATAATCAAGATCGAATTGGTCTGATTTTAAGTCATTAGCGGTGATTTAAAACCATTATTGCACCCAATATCCTCCCTATTAGAAGACCATTTCTACCTGCAATCAGGCTGAATTGACTGCCATTTGTATAAGCCAGAATCAGGCCAATTTGTTTTTTGGGGGATATAAACAATATTATGGAAAAGACCTTCAGAGGATTGACATGTCATGAATGAACTCTCCATAATAGATGAATATGGCTAGAAATTGTCTCACAATTATATATATATACTAAAGCCTAGTCAGTAATAAAATTATTGACAGCTTTATCATATTATCTTAACCTCAAATTAATATCTTAGTAGATTATAGTCTCTATAATTGAATTTTCAGATTCTATTAGAGGAGTTTAATTTACAAACTATCCAGGAAGGAATACCAAGCTTGTTGTTGTTACACGCTTATGGGAGAATTTCCCAAATTTTTAAAGGAGAAATTTCATTAGGAAACTTAGTGTCTATTATGAATTATTGCCTGGTGAGCTCAAGAATGGTGAGCTTACCATAAGACAATGGTTAATTATTTTTATTTTTATTTTTATTTAACTGAGGCAAGCTGACCAGGGGACTGGCATTACCAAAAGAAAGAAACAACATGAAACCTGAATAGGGTCAGCTCTGTTGAAGAAAGTTTTCCACCTCCAGATCAGGACTCAACTTTTTCTGGTTACGTCATGGGTAAGGTTTTCATGTTATTAGACCTACTAACCGCCAATAGCTTCCTTGGCTGGCACCTCAATCAATGTGCAAAGGGTGGGAATCAAACCCGCAACCTTCAGGTTGGTAGCTGTATGCCCTTACTGACTCGCCTTCCACCCCCAACAATGGTTATTTATTGATGATATATATTGGCAGAGCTATCTTCTCATAAACAGAAAATAGGAGATAAGAATCTTATATTATCCTCAAAAATCATTCCTGTTAAGCTTTTTAGTTCCTCATCACAAAAAACTTTACAACGGCAATATGATTTCTGAAATCTAGATGGGAATGAGATATAAAGATCAAATGCAGCTGGGAAAGGCGTAGCACAACTTTGTTTAATATGACCAGAAAACTCAAAATAAAACACCGGTGTATTACAGTCCATTAGTGGGCCATTTATCAAGATTAATGACTGATAATCACTTTAGAAACATTTACCTTCTGTCTCTCTTTTTTTAGCACTAGTGGTGCCCAACTCAAAAGGGGGAGCTGACACGCATCTTTATTTGAAAATGGGCCAAACAAAGGGATCATCATATATTGAAAAAAAATTTTAAATGGCACCTCAGCTAACAGCCTAGGAAGCCATGACAGAAGGTGAGGAAGTTTTGGGGAAACTTTTGTCCAGCGCCTGCTTTAGCCGGTGGACCATGGGTGACAGCATTGGGGGGAGCATCAGCGACAAGGGGCATAAGGAGATATAGTTGTGGGTTTTCTTCCTTTAATAGGCCAGAGGTGTCCATTGCTTCGACGTATTGAGCAAGTTGATGCTCAGCAAAAGTAATGAGAGCCAGCAAACAAGTGAAAGACTTGATGTGCTGGCAGGTTTCAGTGTAAGCAGGGTTAAAAAGAGAAGTTTTTGCTGCATCAATCCAAAGGCAGCTCACACCAAAAATGAGCTCCTCAATTTCATATTTAGCATCCTCCTCAAAAGCATGAGGAAAATTTTGGGATAGGGATGCCCTCAACAAAGGGATCCATTGCCACATGAAGTTGCTGGTGGAGTAGGGTGTTAGAAAGGTTACCTTCAGTCTCTCATATAGGAGTTCAGGATGTTCCCATTATCTATCTAGTTAAGAAGTCACCCTTATCAATTTAAAAGTATGGCCAAACAAAAGAGGAACTCGGGAAGTAAATCTTTATCAGAAGTAAACAAGCGGGATTTATTATTGGAGTTAGTATTTTTCATTTCTAATTATTCTCTTTTACGTTGATTGTGTTTATAGATTTCTTATGCTTAGTGGGATATCAATTTGATTAGCTAGATAATAAGCTTTCAGATTTTGTATTATTTTATTTAATTTTCTAGATGATCACCAATTGTTAATTAGGATACTTACTCACTATCTAAATTAACTTTATATACTGGAAACTCAAATCTATATCTGATGCAGAAACAATTCATATTCTTTATCATAGCAGCTAATTACTTAAACAGTGTTATAATTTTAGTCAATACTAATAAAATACGCCATAAGGGTTGCACAGGTCAAACCCACTGAACCACAGATGGATGATGTGATGATTGTCGGTCCTCTGAACACACTTGAAAATGTAATAAATTATGGTGCAATTACCCTTAAAACACTTTTATTTATTTTAATAAATACAGCGGTTCCTTGCTGTTCCGCTCTCACTAATTATTAGCAACCTTTTTCTTTTAATTGCCCATCTCACTTATATATTAGCGACTTTGGACAATACCATTCTCTTAACTTAGAATATTCTGTTCTGTCAATTCTCATTGGTTTTTGGGATGGTATTCTTCAATTCTTTATTACCCCTAGTTTGAGGCAATCTAAATATTATCTGTCAAATGCCAGCATCACCTTATTCCTTATTTGTAGGCAATCCAATAATAATCCATTATGTCCCAATATCGCCTCATCTCAAGGAGCTTGTTAGACTTTTTCCCAACCAGCTGCAAAATAAGAATGTTTTGGAGCAAAATAGGCCGCAAAAGGGAAATAATAGGACTTTTATGAGTTTACAATGGTCATAAGAGAAAGTTTAATAATAATAATTTTCTTGGCCAAAAAACCCTTGTTGATTCTTAATTGAACTCCAAAAATTGAGGTAACACTGTTATGAATATTAATTGGGCAATTAGTATGAAGTTGAGCAGTCAAATTGCCCCAACCACATGAGGGAACCTAGGGAGTCCAGCGGCGGTTTCTCCTCCTGCCACGTCCAATTCCCTTCTAATCACCTAAGCAGGGACCACACCTTTTTATAGGTGTGGCAGGGGTCCCCCAAGGTAAATTAATTTTAGCCAAAGGGGATTGGCTGAAAAATATTAAATTGTTACCCCACTTGTTTGTACTGTCAAAAATTAACTCCATATCCGTCAATCAGCCAAAATGAAGTGAGTTTTCCAAGCTTCAATGGGCTAAATTTACATATTTACTTTTTTGGACTGCAACAAGTCATTCTAAACTTATCCTTAAATTCCCTTCAACCCTTGATACAGTTTAAATACTCACCAGTTGGATATTGAGAGGGTTCGTTTTTTCTCTTTTTTTTAAGCTTTCATTAATAAAACCTATAAAACTAGCTTTTTATTTATTAGTGTTTTTAGCTTTATCTAATAACTTGGTTGTAGAATACAGTGGTAAAGCACCAGCGAGTAAACATCTAGCTGGATTCCTAAAAATTGATGCTTACTACAGGGGCTAACCCTTAATTACCAAAATCAAAAATTTCAAAAAGGGAGGCCTGAAAAGGGAGTAATTCTCCCACTATTCCTCTTCAAACTGAGCTTAGAATAGTTGCCCTGGAAAAGCAGCTAGCAAGCGCATTATCCCGTCTCAAAAAGCTCGAGCAGCTTCCATTAAAACTTCTTATTAAAGAAATGTACACCCCTTTGAAGGGAGTATTGCTTCCTTTTTGTATGTTTATGAATCTGCCATGCATGGTGCAACTGATAAGAAAAAAATTCAACACATCCTTCCTTTCTTAATTTTCTTGGCACAAGAGATTATAGTGCCATATAAGGCCACTCTGCACACCTGGATAGATGTGAAGGAGGCTCTTTTGGCTGAATTCTGATCAGAGCAGAGTCTATACAGGCATAAACAGGCCTTTATGCGCCTTAGCATGTATGAGGGCGAACCAACCGCTGCCTTTGCTGAGAGATTTTATCTTGCTGCACAAAGGTTGGTGACGTCTAACATGTAATTTTGGATGGTGCTATTGCAGCTGTACTAACTGGTTTAGCTTTACAACCCTCTCTCGCTAGGCATATCATTTCAGTGAAACGCCACTTTAAAACCATCCACGACATAAAAGAGGCTAGTTAGATGTTGCCAATTTCCATTATGTGCAACAACAAATGAAGCTGAGGTGAAACCTCCAGGTCTAACTGTTGAGGAGCTTTCACATGTAGAACAGTTGGGGGTGAGCCCACCTGTGCCTATCCTTTAAGTGAAATCTGCTTTTTCAGCGCCACATAAAAAAGATATCGCTCCTTCCTGTAAACTGGAGACCTCTACTGTGTTTTCCCCTCAAGCTAGGTTTGTAGTTGTGCGCCCCAAGGGTAACCCCTGTAACAATAAAGGGCTTTCTTGAAAGACGTATGGTCAGAGGATAACTACCCCTACTAATGTGGTCGTCTCCCATACCTCAATTGCGTCCTTACCAGTGATTGAGAATACCCTTAGGGATGAATCTGAGGGGGGTTACGATGAATTTGGTTACTATATATTGTGAGCCCCCACGGAAGTAGAGATTCCTGATCATTTGAACACTGGAGGAGTAGAAGAGATCACCATACCTGAGGAAACATAACTCAGCCAAGTTCAAGGGTGTCCTAAGGTTATTGACACTTCCAGCGATGGTGATTAGTTCTTAGCTGGCTTGATTTGACCTCTTAAGCGAGCCCATACCATAAAGTTCATCCTGAATACATACCCTGAGACTGCTCAAAAACTTACCTCCACATTCTGGCTCAAGTAGATCTTATATTTTTCACCAAACTTTGGAGGAACACTCACCAAGGTTGAAGTATCATTCAAAAATTCCGATTAATAGAAATCCTGGACACTGGTTCCCCAGTTAACGTGATCTCCACCAAGATTATCAAAAGGATAAAGCTAGCGCCTGATTTGGAGTACACTCAAGAATTTGGAGTCGCAGGCTCAAACAATACCCGTGCTATTGGGGCATACTCTTCCCTTTCTATTCGAATTGAGAAGCTCATCTTATCAGCCCCTGCCATGGCCTTGGACATCGATGCATAGATATGCACATTGGTACCCACTTTATGCTTGAGTATGAGGGAATAATTAACATAAAGCAAGGTTTCCACTAGTTACTCAAGTATGAAGTCCCATAAGTCTTATCCAATAAAGAACCCAGAAAGTTCTAATACTCTTGCCTGGTCGAATACCCCTTTTCAGCTATGACTTTGTATTATTCCACCTCTGGCCACAACACAAAGAAATTGCAAGAATCAGTGGATTCTAGGGACGGTGTCAATTTCTATGATGCAAACGAGTTTTGATTAAGCTTGGTGAACAACGAGTAGTTGCACAAAAATCACGTTGAATTCTCACACCACTTCTTGTTGCATATCATAAGTATTGAGGCGTTAGCCTCTTGGAGCCTCAGGTATTGCCTGGGATACTAGACCCAGCCTACCAGAGACCTATTACTATTCTGCTGGGAAAACTCACCGGCAAGAACATGGCTATAATAAAACACCAGGAGATTGGCAGAGGCTTGTTAGTCCCTGTGGAGGACATTGAACAAATTCACTCCATTGGATCTATGACTGATTTGGGCTTTATCAATAGATAACCTGGTATGTGCCTTACCCAACGTCCATATCTCAGATGAGCTGACCCCAGATGAGCTGGAAAAAGTTCATACTCTCCTAAAAGATTATAGTGACATTTTCTTAAGGTCAGAAACTGACTATGGCCAGTGAAGGGCTGGAGCTTTCCATCGATGTGGGTGATGCCCATCCTACCAGGTCCAAACCTTATCAAAAAGTCAAAGGTTTAGGAACAGCAAATGAGGACGGAGCTCTAACAATTATTAGACGTGGTGTTACTAGTTCCTTCACAAAGCCCTTGGTCTTCCCCCTATTGCTAATAAAAAATAAATATGGAGGTCATCGGATAGTCATGGACTACTGCAAATTAAATAACCTCACAAAAAAGGATATATATCCTATCTCCTGCATCGATGATGCCCTAGCAGACTCTCCAGATCTAACTTCTTCTCTTTAATGGACTTGGCTATTGGCAAATGGACCTTTCTCCTCAGGATCAGGAGAAATGCGCTCTTTTTTGTAGTAATAGCCTCTTCTGATCCACTTCACTGGGATCAATTCTTACCCAGTGCCTTTATGGCCTACAGGATTAGTTACCACCAGATCTTGAAAATGTCCCTATTCCGTGTCTTATATGGGAGGGAACCAGGAATACCTGCCCTCTTAGCTAAAGATGCATTCTCCTATATAGTTGAGAAACCCAAGAATTTCATGAGAAGATTGGATCAGCGCATCATCCAACTCCAATCTGAGGCTATGACCAATTTAGCAAAAACAGTGACAAAAGAAGGGCAGGCTGCCAATGCGCTCTGAGCCCCCTACATTCCAGATGTCTGACATGGTATTATACTACCATAACTGCATCTCTCCTAGAAGCGGTAAGCTTGGATCAATTTGTGAGAGTCCTTTCACCACCACCTACAAGAGAGGCAATGAGTACTCTATAAAGTCCTTGCCTACTGGGATTACCATCAATCTGGTAAATGACCAATTACTATGGCCCTATTCTACCCCCAACATTCTTGAAGGGGGTGATGTCGGATATTTGCCCTCCAAGCTGCAAAATAAGAATGCTTTAGGCAAAATAGGCCGCAAAAGGGAAATGTTGGAATTTACAAGTTTGCAGTGATCATAAGAGCGATTTTAATAATAATAACGATTTTCTCAGCTAAAAGACCCTGGTCAATTCTCAGTAAAACCTCAAAAATTGGGGTAACACTTTTATAAATATCAATTAAACAATTAGTATTAAGTTAAGCAGTCAAATTTCCCCAACCACATGAGGGAACCTGGGGAGTCCAGCGGCGGTTTCTCCTCCTGCCACGTCCAATTCCCTTCTAATCACCTAAGCAGGGCCACACCTTTTTATAGGTGTAGCGGAGGTCCCCCAAGGTAAATTAATTTTAGCCAAAGGGGATTGGCTGAAAAATATTAAATTGTTACCCCACTTGTTTGTACTGTCAAAAATTAACTCCATATCCGTCAATCAGCCAAATGAAATGAGTTTTCCAAGCTTCAATGGCTGAATTTACATTTTTACTTTTTTGGACTGCAACAAGCCATTCTAAACTTATCCTTAAATTCCCTTCAACCCTTGATACAGTTTAAATACTTACCAGTTGGATATTGAGAGGGTTCGTTTTTTCTCTTTTTTTAAGCTTTCATTAATAAAACCTATAAAACTAGCTTTTTATTTATTAGTGTTTTTAGCTTTATCTAATAACTTGGTTGTGGAATCCAGCAATGAAGCATCGGAAAGCAAACGTCTAGATGGATTCCTACAGCGCTCAAATACTCCAAAAAATTATCCTAATTAGCATATTTTCACCCATCTCACTGTAGCTCTTCAGGACTTATAGTCCATTTATGTCAGAATCTTGACATTACCCACCCTTTGACTGGACGATAAGTCTACTATTTTCTATATTCTTGGATTAACCATGTGTGCACACAATTAATGATTTTACCACTCACTGGACACTGATGGTTAGGCGTTGACACAATTTCTTGATTACTTTAAATGGACCAATCCAATTGTTGGCCAATTTGTGTTTTGGTCCAAACCCATGCTAGTCGTGGAACTAAACCATCTCTCCTTCTCAGATCTGAGCTAACCCACTACGCCATACCTGATTGGTGTCCTGATATCAATCTTTTTGTCCAAGCTGAAAGAGTACACTTCCATTTGTAACTTGATCAACGTGTCAGCTAGATTCATCAAATAATTATGGGTATTCATTCTGCCAGTATCTTCTATGCATGAATAGAGCAATGCCGGAAGAGTGGAGTGTCATCCCTCTAATAGTTGAAAGGGGCTCCTTCCCGTGGCGGAATGATATATGATATTGTGAGAAAAGAAGGCGGAGGAAAGGAGTGAACTCCAATCAGAGGGTCTATCAGTTATCCAGCTTCTGGAGGATGTTCACCAATGACCCATTTACCCATTCAACCATTCCGTTGGACTCAGGGTGTTATGGGGCCATCAGAACCCTGCAGATGCCCATTAGATTATTCAACTTTGGAAGGATTTGTGAGGAGAAGTTAATTCCATTATTTGTAAAAATTAACTGAGGGCAGCCATGTCTCTGAATAATACATTCCATTAGAAACTTTCCACTGTGACCGTCCCCAAATCCTGTATCGCCACACGCTTCAACACACCTAATCAAGTTGTCAATAGCCACCAGAATGTACTTGGACCGGTTAGCTCCCGTTAATGAGGGCTAACAACATCCAAGGAAACCATATGCTAAGAAAATTTTAGTTTAACTAACTGGTACAAGGTCTTCTGCATAACTGCTTGTCCACTTGGCACTGTTGGCAACAGGACATGGTTTTTTTTTAGTACTAGATGGTCACAGGAAATGGTTTTAAGAACGTCAAAGTTCATTCTTTCCCAGCAATATGGAGGGTGCAACAGTTCCATTATCTTATGCACCCCACCATGTCCGACTGCCTTAAGGGCGCCTATAATAATACCAGGCCATGCTGAGGGTCATGGAAAGTTCACCTCAGAATCGCCAATCTGCTTATACAGTTCCCCATTCCATTGGAAGGCATTTGTCACATCTCATCTAATTTTTTTATTACAAGGGGCAGTTTGTCAGCATATTTTATGTTGAGCATCTTATCATATAATACATTGCTGAGATCCGCCTTCTTGACAATGGTTGGCAATCTAGATAAACAGTCAGCGCTCTGATGCTTTGTTCCTGGGTAGTGGAGGATTTCAAAGTCATAATCCTGCATCTTAAGAGCCCATTGGGATAGGTGCCCTTCAGTATACTTGAGGTTCTGCAACCAAAGTAACAATGCATGATCCGTTAAAACTTTAAATTTCCCCCTATGCAAGTAGACCCTAAATTGCTCATATGCATAAATCACCGCTAAACACTCCCGCCAGTCACAGTATAATTACGCTCATGGCAGTTCAGGCTTTGACTGCAGTACACAATGGGATGCTCCTTCCCCTCATCGTCTTTCTGAGAAAGAACTACCCAACATCGGAAAGAGATGAATCCATATGAACAATAAACTCTTAATCAAAGTTCATATAGCGTAGTACCAGCGCACTGATCATCGCCGTACAAAGTGTTTCAAAGGAGCATTGATGGCGTTCCGTCCATTTGAACATGGCATCCTTTTCTAACAACTCAAAAAGTGGGCCCCAATACAGCAGAAATTTGGAATGAAGCACCGGCCCTGACCATTCCCAAAAATACCTTTATGTCGTGCTTACTATTTGGTGAAGCCATTTCTTGGATGGCCTCAACCTTGGCTGGCTGTAGTTCAGCCCCTTAGAGTCTACCACAAACATCAGGCATTCTAACTGGTCCTTGAAGAAGTTACATTTGCGAGGCTTTATCTTGATGTTCGCCTCAGTGAGCCAGCGGAATACTGCTTCTAGATGATATAGGTGCTCAGAAAAGGTTCAAGAGAAAACATTGATATTTTTGAGATATATGAGGACACATGAAAGCTTCAGGTTACTGATGGTAGTGTCCATGGCGCGTTTGAACGTAGCTGGGGCATTGCACAGCCCTTGTGGCATATGGGTCAGTTGGAAAAGGCCTTTGGATGTGATTATGACGCATTTCTCCTGTTCCACTGTGGGCAACTCAACTTTTCAATAACTGGATATCAAATCCATTGCCAAGAAGTAGCAAGCTCCTCCCAACCAATATAATGCATCGTTAATCCAAGGCAAGGGATATGAGTCCTTTTTGTTTTGCTGTTGAGCTTCCGGTAGTCTATCACTACCCAGCAAGTACAATCCTTCTTTCTTGCAATCAGAACAGGCGAAGCCCACGGACTCTTGGATGATTCAAGCATCCCTTGCTCCAGCAACTTATCAATTTCCTCAGTGACAACATCTTCAGATGCCCTCAATTGGTAGATTGTCTGAGAACTGATGGGAGGACGCTCCTCAGTGTCCAATCAATGAACCACCCCCTGAACACATCCTAAATCATGGTTGTCAATGGCAAAAATCTCCTTATTTTCTTAAATGAAGCTATCGCTTGGTCTTTTTGTTATTCTAATAAACCTATTAAATTCTTCCTCGGTACCACTGTCATTATGATGGGATGTGACTTGATGGTTAGACCTAATTTATCTAACGTACTGAATTTGTAACCTGAAAGACTGCATTAATTGAGGTCAAGTGTAAATACGCCACTATTTGGTGTCAGCATACTTGCATTGATTCATTCTGGAGATTCGGTAACAAAACCTTTAATCTCTCCGTGTCCTGGGAGTATAATTCCTGGAGCCACATGAGGCTCAATCCACGTTTGCTGATAGGGCCCAATGACCTCCCCATAAAGCCCAGCTGGCACTTCCACCTCTAACTCAGTGTTCATTATGACTTAGTGTCCAGAAGGAATATATATAGGCCCAGCAGCTCAGAGAGGTAGCCCTTGATATTCGTATTTTGCTGAGGAAGGAGCTGAGTCTTGCTTTTTAGTCAATGATAGAGCACTGGAATCACTATGTCGCTATACATAAGATTGGTATAGCCCATGTGCTTCAGATCCTTTGACACTCCACTAGAGGTAAAGTGAATTGGGATCCGCTGCCTCAAAATTTAAAGGTCTCCTCCATAATATCAATGACAGCCCTGAAATGTTGCAGGGAAACAGTTTCAATTAACAGGTCAAAGTTACTGTTGGGTAGTACTATCGCCGGATTTAATGACAATGGACCCAAACTGCAGAGATAGCACGCTGTACGCACCCTCAGAGACTGTGATTTCCGCTCCAGTGGTCCCATACACCAATCAATGTTCTGCATCAGGCTTTAACATCAACTTAGTAGAAACTATTTTGACCAGAGTGCCTGTATCTATTATAGCTCAAACTCTATTTTTTGCTACAAAAAATGCCACAGTATGTATACTCAGAATAAAAAGAATATTGACTGTTTAGTATGTGGACAATTACAGGATCTCTTTTCCCAAGGAAACTTATAATCTTCTACCGACTTTTGGGTATTCTTTAACAATGGAGTTTACTGGAAGGGTGACGTTTACTCCTTTCAGGGTTGGCACATCTTCGGCTTAATCCAGCTTGTCTGAGGATGCTTGATTATACATTTGGCAAGTGTATGGCTTCAGTTGCTCCTGAGGTCCTCCATCCGTTGCAGCCCTGGCTTGCGCTCATGTCAGTACCTTCACTCCTCCAACTGGTTGATGGTATAAAATCTTGTTATTGTTATTGAGGGACTTCCACTGGATATACTAAAATGGATTCTGGTGGAATGTTTGGGGTTGGGATAGTGGAGGTAGAGAGTCCCACCTCTACACCGCTCCATCTTTTCCTTAGTAGTATTGATCCTATTCAGTAGTGAACATGACAGTTAGAGCAAAACCATGCCAGTTGGCCAGGGTGACCACACTCATAGCAATTAACCCCATAAGAGCTGCGTCCTTGGTTTTTATAAGAGGTCCTAGGATAATAATTTTAGATATTATCTGAGGTAAGCCGACCAGGGGATGGATATTACCAAGGCTCAAAGAAAAAACAAAATAAATCCTCACCAAACAAAATGAATAAACCACCCAAAAACAAGCGGATGACACACAAAATGCAAACACAACCAACCAGATGGGACAGCGGGAACCGCTTATCCCATCATGGTGGAAGGGGAGGGGTGATCAGGGTGCTCATCCTTGGCATCATCTTCACCCCAAAGCAGGGCATGGGCTATGGCGGTGAGCAAGGGCGTCAGTAGGATGCAGAGCGAAATATTTGATGATTGGGGTGGCAGGAAGACAGTGGTTGATCATATAAAGAGATAACATAATTGGTTAAAGCTGTTCCAGCTTTTATGCGTGCGGTGAGGAGCTTTTATAAACGTGGCGATATTGGTGTGGTTAATCTTGGCTTTAGGATTCCACGCTACCACTTCCACGTTCTAGATGGCATCATTGGTGGCTTTGTGAGAGTTGATAAGCATATTCTTTTGGAGCGTATTGGTGGTAAAGGGGATTATGGGAGAAGGGATTACTCCTGCGATAATCACCACTGATTTGGCAACAGTTTTGCGGAGATAATGATAATATGGCTTAGCCATTGCTTCTAAAAGTCAGCTGGTGGTCACCACGGAACATTTTGGCGTTTTGCTGGTGGGTAAATAAACGAGGGGTTAGCTCAGCTTCATGTTCAGAATACACAAACCTCTCAATTTGGAGAGTAGAGTCTTCAATAATATTACCAGAATCATCAATATCAGCCAATAGATCTCAAGGGTTTTGGTGAATTGAATTGGGGAATTGGCATATGACTGAGTTTTGGTTGGTTTGTTGGAGATGCATGGGAGCAAACTGGAGTCCAAGGTGGTGCTTAATTGGAGGGAACATATGTGGCACTGGGGAGAGAAGGAGGCTGATTGGTGGCTGCGGCGCAGCTGCAGCAGCAGGCTTTGGGGGATTGGAAGGTAGGATCATACCCCATACCAAAACTGACATATGTGGGCGGTGGATTGGAAGCCAGCGAATAAAAAATCAGAGCTGTAGGAAGCAGCTAAGGAAGGACACTTACATTTTGAATGGTACAACTTGAAAAGGGATGGACAGATCATCCGCCCGCCCTTAACGTGGGCCCAGAATGGATGGTCAGGGGCAGAAGAAATGATGGCATGAGGGGAAACCAACAAGACAAATTTACTAAAATAGGTCTGATTGTGGCATACGCCCAAGGCCCAGCGAGGCGTGTGACCCCATTTATGACCACATATTGTAAGATAGAGTTGGAGCCATAGGCTTCCAAACCATCCATCAGCTCCTGGTGGAGCACCAAAGAGGGAGGTGGGTGAGCAAACCAGTGAACTGAACCACCAAAGTGGTATCCACTGGGAGCCAGGTCCAAATTGTGGGGAGAGGGGTACCCTGGAAAACCAGGGGCACAGTTGCCGCATTGGTGGCATCTGCTTCACAGGTGAAGCCAAGATCAAAATAATCCTTATAGGGGCGGAAATCAATAATACCAGCAGGAATAATTACCGGCTGAGCCATTATGACAATGGCTTGGTCGTGGTAAGGGAAAAATTTCACACAAACAATCCTAAGGCCAAAATGCATGTTGCTTCCATGGAGCACCAGGGGGAAACGAGGCAAGTCTTGGGTGTGAGAAAGGTGGGCGTCAAGATCTTTGGGAGAAATGAATCGTCCCAGGGGTTTGGTATGACTGGACAAGCCACTCTGAGCACATAATCCTCCAGATGGAAAACAGTGGGGGAGTTTTGCTGCTGCTCCACACTGGAGCAGCCATTGTGGAATCTAAGGACATTGGAGAGAAACTACAGCACTAGGTCAATAATTTGTTGACATTTGGCATAACTAGGTCCAGGTTGGTAGTTGGGTTGCTGAAGATTTTTGTAAATGGGGCCAGGGTGGAAGTCAAACTGTTGGGAGTAATTAGGCTGAGGATTGGGTGTGGAATTATAGTAAGGCTGGGGGTTGCTAGGTGAAATGTGAGAAGTACAAGCGTACTCCCCCAAATAAAAGGGTCCAGCAGCGGCGGTAATTTTCCACTCCATATTGGGTGGAGAGAAATTAGTGATTATATGGCGCAAGAACTGTGCTATCTTGAGCAGGGGAACGTTGTCATCCAAAATTGGAGAAATGACTTGTGAAGCTCACGGTATGGCTTTAAAGGAGTCAGTGTTATGCACACGTCAGCTTCCACCAAAGAACCTGCCCCAATCAGCATGTGAGCTTCCACTGTAAATCAGACAGCAAACTCTGTGAGGGTCTCGTTATGGCAGAACCCAACAGTTAAGAACTCCACCTTTTGCTGTGACATTTTTGAGGTACTCCCAAACAGTCTCAGCACAGTGTCCTTCATTTCTTGGTAGTTAATGGAGCTGCTTAGAATCTAGCAGGTGACTTGGTCAGCACTCCCAACATCCAAGTCAGATATCAACAGTTTAGCTTTATGCCAATCTGAGGTGCCTTCCACTGTAAACTCAAAACGTTTAAAGAATCTATAAAAATCCCCATTGCGATCAAATGGAGGCAGTTTCTAATATTGACCTCCTCATCCCGCTCATAGCTGCGACTTTTTGGGGTGAACTGAAGAATGGGTTGAGACCCATAAGTAGTCTCTCATTGAGGAGCTGGTCCAGCGGAGGTCAGGATGTCCGCTGCTTTGGAGGTAGTGTGGCCCTCTGTGGTGGGCAGCACTGCCATCACTTGAGGAAAGTGGCTTTCTGATTCATAACCATATCCTGAGCTGCCTTTCTGGGTGTAGTAACTCCTGCCAGCGTCATATTCCTCATCATATTATTATTCACGAGCAGCCCCCTGTCATTCTAATCCTTCCCAATGAGAGGTCTGGAAGGTACCAGTCAATTTCTGCTCCACGCAATTCTGTCATTTGGTGGTGTCATTTAAACAATTTGTGAGCTGGTTGTTTTGTTGTACCTGAACTTGCATTTGGCTAAACATGCTAATGAGCTGGTGCATAATGTCATTCCGCTCTTAGAAAGTTCATCTTGTTTCATGAGCACTGCATTTAAAGCGAGTTTTAGTTCCTCATATTTGGTTGTTGCAGTGCTGTGTGAAGATTCCCTGGCAAAGCAGACCTGACGAGACATAGCCAGTGACTGGAGATTTTGTTTTTGTGGTTGATCAATGGGCCCCCTGTAGTGAGAACTATTGTTATAAATTTTGGGCAATACCGTTAGGATATGCCATAAGGGTCACACAGGTTAAGCCCACTAACCATGGATGGATGTTTTGAGGATTTTCAGTCCTCCAAACACACTTAAAAAATAATAAAATTTGGAGCATTTGCCCCGACAACGCTTTTATTTATTTAATAATACAGCAGTTCCTCGCTGTTCCACTCTCACTAAACTATTAACAACCTTTTTTTCAATTGCCCATCTTGCTTATATATTAGCAACTTTGGACGATACCATTCTCTTAGCTTAGACTATTCTGTTCTGCTAATTCTCATTGATTTTTGGATGATATTCTATAATTCTCTATTGCCCTAATTTAAGGCGATCTAAATAATATTTGTCAAATATTGACATCACATCATCACATTATTTTGTAGGCGATCTAATAATAATCCATTTTGTCATAATATCGCCTCATCTCAAGGCGCTCAAATACTCATAAATAAGCATCCTAGTTGGCAGATTCTCACCCATTCTGTCATAGCTCTTCCATGCTTGTTGTCCAGTCATATCAGAGTCTTGGCAAACAGTTTGCTGCCACCATCTAAAATTTTAAATTTTATCTGAGGTGGGCCAACCTGGGGATGATACCACACTGATTAGGGAAGTGAAGAAAATGGGAAAAGAGGATAAAACCTGGAAAACCTCCATGCGTGGCATATTAGGCCAGGAACTCCATGGACCACCTTTGCTATTTGCTATCTTGGTTCAGGGCATTGGTGTGCAAAACCAACACAGTCAAAATCATCCCCTACCCAAAGTCCATTACTGGGATTGAACTTGGGAGGCAGTGGTAGAGGGTCCATACTCTACCACTGGGGTATCCTCCCTCCACCATCTAAAATTAACACTAGAATATATCCAATATTAAGTATCATTATGTGTAGTCTAATTAAAGGCATATTATCATTTGAAAACATGTAGGTGCTGACTACATTTTATACTAAATCTTATAGCTAAGTTTTATCTTTTTTGTACTATAATGCTTTATTAATTAATAAATGCAAAATTTTAATATTAGTATCAAAAGAACTATGTTTAATAAATAAGTAAATATTTTCTATATAATAAATTTTGCTATTAGTTATAATATAATATCTATTAAGTTTAAAATTCAACCAAAAGTCTTGATTAATAGTTTATATATTTGTTACTTTATTGTAGTCAAGTTTAGTCATATAAAGACCATTTTTAGTATATATTAAATCTTGGGTAAAATGTTTAAGAGTAAACTTCCTGTTATTATTCAAGTGTACATAGGTTTAATCTAGCTTGTGGATAAAATTTGGAATGGCATTTTTCCTATGGTTTACTCAGTTCAAATAGTCTTTTATATTAGATACAAATGAGAAGTCATATATAATTCTTAAATAGTATATGAGATGGTCGACCTTGGGACAAATAGAACCACACCTAGAATTTTTCTAGCCAGTACAGGTTTTGAACTTGTATTGAACAAAACCTGCACTAGGGTAGAAGCAGGAATTACCCTGCTAGGATAACCACCTCTAAAACATATATACTTCCTGATAAACTATAACAAATATTATTTATATAAAAAATTTATCAATGGTCTGTGACCTTATTTTAGATTATATCATTTCAAGAGACATCATCATTTAAGTATCTAAAAATAGTAGTTCTAATTTCAGATAACTAAATATGATTTATAAGATATTTTATTACTATAGACTGGTAATTTAAAAAATATGAAACCTATTCAGGGTGGGTTGACCTTACAAAAATAATACTATGCTAGTTTTAAAAATTCATTATAGGTATATAATTTTATAAATATTTTATTTTGGCTTACAAAGTAGTATTCAAAGGATAAGAAATTCTTAGCTTATTATAAATTACACCATGATATCTATTTGGGATAATTCAACCAGAGGACAAATAATAATGCTTAAAAGAGCTAAACTGAAAAACTAAAAAATAAAGGTTGGAACAATACAAACAGATTTCACTCAAACTGACGCTAAAAACAAAAAGTAGACCACCCAAATGAAAAGTGGTAAACTGCTACCTGATCATGGTGGAGGAGGAGGGGGAATGGGTGACTCATCTTTGCCATCTGTGAGGACACAGGAGAGGGCATGACACTAGGCAGATAGCAAAGGCGTGGGGGCATCCGCAGCATGCAAATTTTTCAATATATGTTGGGTGGGCTAAATGTGAGTCAACCAAAGAGCAGTGGATAACTCATCCAGGTCTTGCTAAGCTTGGAGCTGGGCCTTAGGGAGATGGCAAATGTTAGGATAAGTTTGTGCCAAGAGAACTCCAGACTGTAAAAGTGGGAGCTTTAGCAGCCACAATAATAGGCACAGATAATTGAGCTGCGCTTTATCAGGGTTAAGTGAGTTGAGGGATGTAGGAGACTTTGTCATTTTTTAGCTTCTGGTTTTTGAAATTGGGGTTGAACTTTTAACTAGTAGTATCCTTTTCTTTAAGGGCAACAAGTGATACTCTTAGGTAGCTTCAAATTTGTTTAACAGGAACTGTGACTTTTATTAATATAATAAAATAACTGGAATTTTAAGTTACTTAAGGAGAATGATTTTTACTAGAAAAATATTTAAGAACAATAACTCAACACCCTATCAATGGGAGGGTGCTGGGATTTTAAAAAGATTGATGGAATGGAGAGGCTTGGGTCAATTATGGTATTCTAATTTAAAAGCATTATTATCAATGGACATTATTGTGGATTTAATCTGCACATTTTGATAATAGGAAACAGTGGTGTCTGACTGTCTAGTGGTTTGGTCTTCATTACAAGCATTGGATTTCGTTTTTCTGTTACCCAAACTCATCTGGGTTAAATCCTGTTGCTTCAATTTAGCACCCAAAGTCAAAACTTGGGAGATTCATTAAGAAAAGAAATTTTCATTAGGGGATACCTCGGGTATCAAATTTTATAAATTGAGGCCGCCTCAGTGGGAGCTCTCTGTTTGGTAAGGGGTTTACCCCTGCAACCATCATATCAAAAGATGTTCTGAATTAATACAAAACTAATTGATTTTCTGCAAATAGTGTTCTGCTGATTCTGAATTATAGTTGAAGTGTCTTGAGAGTTGCACTGAGATTTGAAGGATCCAAACAGAGTGGGACAGCTGCTACTTATCTCTCATCTAGGTATATCCTAGATTATAAAAATGGGTAAGAGGAAGAGCCTTAGAATTGACCCCTTTTAGTTCTAAAGTGATTCAGAGCCCTATCCAACTTTATAGATGAGTCCTGGAACCTTACTACTACTTTTATAGGAACGGGATCTAAGCCCCCTTCTGGAGCTTAAACCAGAGCATAGTTCTTATGTGGAGCTGTTAACTTGAGAGCTGCAATCGTGGTTGGCTTAGGTGAGGAAGTAGCAGGATCTTTAGGCTTTCAGCATGGAATTTAGCTATCAACTCCTATCAGTTGTCACAATCTTTGGAAGGCATGCAGCGTTTCTCATAAGCGGGGTACCATTTCCAGGACACCAGGGCATAAATTATGCGCTTAACCTTATGAGAGTCGAAGATCTTTTCCACCTCAAAATCTGAGGCTTCTTCTACCATAATAGGCTCAACCTCCGCCGGATTATTGCCTTTGAAGGGTATAGGGATGATGCATGGTTGGAGGCTTGTATTTTTCAGTGTGGGAGCAGTTCCTCATAGAATATCCGTTATATAACACCTTAGATATAGGAGTGGGCCTGCTTTGTTGCAAGTTAACTTACAATAAGACACTTTGAGGTGCAAATTTTTGGTATCAACCATGACCAGATCCCCCATTTGATAGTCTGGATCCGCACAGCTTTTTTGTCTACAAACCACTTGGCATCATTAGTTATTTGGTCACCTGTTGTTGGATTTGGAGATGCACCTTCTGGATGTGCTAATCAAAGATGTCTGAAGCTGGAATATTGCTGCCATTTTTAGGGCTAAGGGAGAAAGCGGGATTGTAACTTAAGTTTGCATACATTGATGATACTCCTGTGGACGCATCTAGGAATTTATATACAAAAACTGGGCCAAAGAAAGGGCTGCTGCCCATGTGTCCTGGGAGGCAGTAGCATAGCATCAAAATACTGCTCCAAGGACTGGTTGATTCGCTCTATTTGACCATATGATTGAGGATGATACGCCAATGATCTTTATTTTATTCAATGTGGGCTGACCTGGGGACAATACTGCACCAATTGAGGGGAAATCAAATGAATTGGAAAGGAGGATAAAATCCAGAAACCTCCATGCGCGGCGTATGATAGGCCAGGAACTCTATGGACCGCATTTACTATTTTCTATCTTGGTTTGGGGCATTGGTGCACAATGCCAACACAGTCATAGTCGTCCTTTACCCAAAGTTCCTGTACTGGAATCAAACTTGGGGAGGCAGCGGTAGAGGTCCCTATTCTACCACTGGGGTATCCTCCCCTGTACGCCAATGATTTTTAAAGTCTTATCTTCAGCATGTCACACAAAGCCTCCCAAATTTTTTAGGTGTATTGAGGCCCTATATCTCTGAGTACTTCCTGATAAAACAAAATAAAAATCATGGGACACAAACAATCGCGCCATCTCTTTAGCAGTAATGGTTGCAAAGCAGGGATGAAACTGAATATTTATCAAGAGTTTCACCCCACCACGACTGCAATATACACCTGAGACACTGTCAAACCTACATTAAAGTCAACAGAATAGAGATCCATGGTCCTTCTGCCTGTTGAAGGGGATGCTGTAGAACATTTCGCCCTGTTCAGTCAGATTTGGGGCAAGCACACGTTAAACTCTTCTCAATCCATGCTGGACATCCTTTATAAAGACGACCAATTATAATAATTCTTTACTAGTTAATACACTTCTTCACGCCAGGGTTCCCCATAGTAGGTGAATAATGATGTTCCCTTATGACGCGGTAAAACAGAGCAGAAGGAACCCACACTTTGTCATGGAAATAAATTACCCTATCCTTGTTAGAATCTCATCTGGATGGGACCTTACCAGAACAATCTTAGACATAAGGTCAAGACTCTTAAAAGCATTTTCTTGAAAAGCCAACACATCATTCAAGAGATACATATCTTCAATGGAGAGATCTTTAGTGGGAGCGCTTAGCTCTATCTCAATTACAGACTCAGTTGCTGGGACCGTGCTTTTATTTATTTGGAAACTTGGGGCTTGGGTTTGGGTTTATGTTTGTGTTTAGGTTTAGGTTTAGGTATAGGTATAGGTATAGGTTTGGGGAGCGGAGTGGAGGGACCTACCGCGACGTTGGCTGGAGAGGAGGCTTCATATCTGATCAGGTGGGATAACTGCAACTAACTCATAGTTGCTAATAGAAACATTTTTTCCATTGCAGGGTTGTTACTAAGGATATCTGGAAAGCTATGTTTAAAACCCTTGACAAACTCATATTTTGACATTGGAACTCAAAAGGGTCCAATAATTTCTAATGTGTCTTTGAGCCAGTTTCTGTGGCTTTTTATAGCAAATGAGTAATTTATGGCCATAGTGCACCACTACTGTATGCTTAGCACCTTGTAATAGATAAAGCCAATGCATTAGTGACCAGGTAACATAAGCAACTCTTTACCATATAATGCCTAAGAACGCACAGTTACACTAAACTTCCTTAAGAGGTAAGCCAATGGGTGTTCCTTCTCCTCATGTTCTTGTAAAAATACAGCGCCCAATGCAGTACCTGAGGCGTCTCATGACACATCAAAGGGCTTGTCCACATCAGCATGACGCACAACAGGAGTAGCGGTGAAGACGTCTTTTAGTGCATCAAAAAAATTTTGGCAAATTGGGGCCCAAACAAAAGGGGTATTTTACCAGTGAGGGGGTGTGAAGGGGATGCAAGCTCAGAGATGTCTGTTGAAAAACTTCTTCAAAAATGGTATAGATCCCAAAAAGCTACGCAGCTGCTTTTGTGTCACAGAAGTAGGCAAAAAGCAAATGGTCTCTAACTTTGATGGTGCAATTGCATAACCATTCTTCAGTACCAGATTCCCAAGAAATAGTACTTCATCCTTGTAAAATTCGCACTTGAACAACTTTGCAACTAATCCAAATTAATGTTGGGCTTCCACCACAGCTACCAAATCCATGCCATCCTGTTCATCGTTAGAATAAATTAAAATTTTGTCAACTAAGGGTATTGTGCAAGTGTAACTGAGTCCCTTAAAACATTGTCCATTCGGCGTTGGAACAAAGCTGGTTCATTTTTAAGCCAAAGGCATAACCTTAAACTGATAAATTCCATACCATGTCTGGATAGCAGTCAGCTATTCCTGGTCAGACTTTACCCGCACTTGATGGAATGCATTAACCAGATCTTGCATAGAAAAGATTACTAACTTGGAAATGGCCTGAGAAATGGCAGCTTCCAAAGGTAGGGGATTTGGATCTGGCATTGTGATGTTATTCAGGTGGCCATAATCCACAAGGGTAACAGTGTGCCATATGATTTCTGGGCATAAACCATTGAGATGATATGGGAGAGGTTTTCTTGATCATTCAACCCTTAGCCAATATGTCATCAGTCTCTACTTGAAGGCTTGATCCTTCTGTGCCGTGTAATGGTACAATGTGCAGTTCATTGTAATGAGATTAACTGACAACTGAAATCTCAGTTCAAACTCTAAATGTTTAGGAAGGCAGTTGGCATTTTCCAATTTGAACACAATTCTATAAAGCCCTAGTATATCTGCCATAGTGGGAAGATCAGGTATATCATCTGATGTAGATCCTTTAATGCTGCCACCAAGTTCCTGTGCTTAATGTTTGGTAGTAATGAAATTTCCCAATAGTAGATATGTGTGGTTAACGCTAGCATGTTCCATTCTAGATTTGTGCTTACATATAAGCGACGCCACCAACAAATCCCCATTATCACTGGACACAGAAAATTAGAGATAACAGAGAAGTGAGCTACAATATCATGTTCATGTTCTCTGAACTTGAGAGGCTTATAGAATGTCAGTGTGACCATAAGGACGCGGGAAGGATCCAAGGCAAAATCTTCCTATTAACTGGTTAATTTATTTGCTGAACTACCTTCAGGCCAAAAAAACCCAGTTGCACCAGTGTCACCAAGGCATTTAATTGATCTTCCGCTGCCCAACAGTAATCTGCATAAGGAACATGAAGTAAGCACTACCAAATAATAATTTAGTTAGGAAACACATGCAAGTTTCTGGTTGTTCACCACAGGTGGCAATTGGCTTTGCTCATATTGAGGCCAAAAATGAGTGGGCATAGCTGCTGTGTAATGCATGGATTTGTTCCCATATGTGACGAAGGAGTTGGGAAGCATGAGCCATGTTACTGACAACTTGACTGAAAATCCTGCAGAGAACCACCCCTGAACCCGCGTACCATTAACAAAGTTTGCAACGTATTTGCAGACCAAGGTTCAAGATATGCTGCAGTTGAGCAGCAAAGTCTGTCCCCATGATAATACCATGAATGAAGCCAATGTCTGGCCCAGCTCACTAGTGGAGCTCATCGTTCTAGTTTATTCTGAATTATGTTTCTTTAAAAAAAAAACTAAATTTAAGCAAGCAACAACGCTTAGATTTCTATTATAATTTTTCTTTGAGAAAACGAAACTGTATCTACAGTTGCCGTTTCCTCATTTTAAAGCATCTGCAATAGTTTAAACAATTAAAAACCTAGATTAGGCTTTTGAGCGACATCCAAATCATTGCTCATGAAAGTTTTATATCCCTAATTACATAAATTTGGAGGATTCGAGACACTGGTCATTCAATATGCCATATTAGCCCTCATTTACTAAATCCCCAAATCCTTATCTACAATTTCCGATTCCAATGGTTTTTTGATTGGCCCAATTCTTCAAATCCAACTCTAAATTTGTGCGCAAATTCAAACTGATATTCAAGAGGTTGATGTGCAGATCAGGCTGGCCCTGATCTGTCACATCACCCCCTTGTAAATCCAGAAACTCTCAGATCTTCTTGGGACAGCATGCACACTCTTCTGGTGTCATCCAGGTCGCTTTCTCCACCAAATGCCCTCTCCTCTTTACCATGAACTGCCTTTGACCCCTCACCCAACGCTCCTTCAGGATTTGCTCAACCTCATATACATGGTTGTCCTCCTCCTGTGGGCTCAACGTCCCAGGCTGCTCTGGTCCGCGCCCCAGAATCCTCAAAGCTGTGAACCATGAATAACTGGATGGTCTTGACCCTTCCAGGAGGTCTAATTCAAATGAACCCTTGTTGATATTCCCAATTCACCTTATACAGACCTAAGAACTTCTGTCTGAGTTTCTGGCTCTTTACCATTACTGCATAATTCTTCGCTGCCACCAATACCCAATCTCCTGGAGCAAATGATGGTTCTGGTGCTCTTTGTCGATCTGCATACCACTTTTGCTGTGCTGTGTCGCGCTCCAGGTTGTTTCATAATTTCCTTCTGATTTCTGTCATTCTTTGGATAATTTGTCCACCCCTGGCATACTCCACCATCTGACCCCCCATTCAACTGTATTGGATCCATGATTTGCAAAAAATAGCGTCTTCCCTGTCAATGACTGATGGTGGTTATTATAGGCAAATTGAGCCAGTCTGATCCAGGTAACCCAATCATCCTGCCAATCTGAGACATAGCATCGTAGGTATTGCTCCAATATCTGGTTTACCCTCTCTGTCTGCCCATTGGACTGGGGATGATATGCCAAAGCCCTACACGGGCGAATCTTCAAGTTACTAAGCAAACTTGACCAGAATTTTGATATGAATTAGGGACCACAATCCAAAATGATCTCTGCTGGTAATCCATGATGGGCAAATATCTCGTCAATAAAATAACCTTGAAGTGTATTTGGCTGAGAATTTTGACTTACAAGGTAAAACTTGGCATAATTTTGTTAACTGATTTACAATGACCATTATTGCATCCTTCCCCTGGACCTTAGGTAACCCTGTAATGAAATCCACACTAACTGAACCCCACGGCCAACTTGGAATCTGGAGTGGGACTAACATACCTCCAGGCTGCTTTTGCAAGGGCTTTGAACATGCACAAACTAAGCACTCCACCACATATTTTGTGATATCCTTTTGCATTCCAGCCCATGAATACTTATGTTGCACCAATTTGATCATCTTTGCAACCCCAGGATGTCCCACCAATGGGTGGTAATGCGATGCCTGCACCACTTCCCACTGCAATAATGGTTTTGGAACCCATGTCTGTGAGTCATGATACATAATTCCATTTTTCTAATCAAATGTATGATGTTGGCTGTGCCGTTGGCCCTCTGCTATTTTCACCCATAAACGCTGCCCAAATGATGTCCACCTTTGCTTCCTTTGAATCTCCCCTTCCATTAATCCTCCTCACTCACCATCATGGCAAATTGGTCTGCCTGGAACATGGTTGCTGTGCTATACTTCTCCAACTCAGCCTTCTCATATGCTAGCCCCACATCACAGATCAACCAATCTGCAATGGTGTTAACAGCTCCTGGATGGTATTTCGCTCAGAAATCATACTGAGCCGGCTCCATGTGCCACCAGGCTTGGCGCTGATCTATTTTCCTGGGCTCTTAGTAAAATTTCAGTGCCTGATGGTCTGTTCATACTACAGAAGGATGATGAGCGTACAAAAAGTGGTGCTGCCACTCTTGCAGCGCCATGACCACCGCCAGTAGCTCCTTGTCATATATTGGGTAATTTGTTTCTGCATGAATCATTTTTCAGCTGAAATAACACACCGGGTGCTCCAACCCATCTTCCCCCTTCTGTAGGAGTACTGCTCTCACAGCAAATTTGAGGCGTTCATTTCAACTATGAAAGATTTTTTAGGATCTGGATGGACAAGGACTGGCACCAAAATGAGTTTCCCTTTCAGTAGGTTGAATTCCCGCTCCTCTTCAACCCCCATATTAATGGCACATCTTGTGTTAGTCAATAAAGTGACAAGGCTAACTTTGATAGTTTCTTGATGAACCGCCTGAGGAAATTTACCATCCCCAGAAAAACTTCTTACGCCTGTCTGATCAGTTGGTGCCTTCCATGCGCACACCACCTGTATCTTATCTGGGCATATCCCCAGGACTTTTCCAAATACCACACTCCCTAGGAACTTGACCAACTCCTGGTTAAATTCACATTTCAAAGGCTTCAGCCATAATCCTGCCCCAGACAATACCTTCAGGACCTCCTGCACATCACGTACATGTGCCTCCTTGGAACGTGAAAACACCAGGATGTCATTCATATAAGCGATACAACACCAGCCAATCAACTGACTGAGTACTTAGTCGATCATTCATTGAAATACCACTGGGGCAATGTGCATCCCAAATGGCATACCCTGGTATTGGAACATTCCAAGATGGCACTTGAATGCTGTGTACCTTTGGTGCTCCGGCCTCACAGGTACCTGATTGAATGCACCCACCAGCTCAAGCCTAGTGAAAATGTTGCATCCCGTGACCATTAGAAGATGTCTTCCATTAATGGCATTGGGTAAGGATCTGGATCTGTGACCGCGTTCAATCTCTGGTAGTCCATGCATGGCCATAGCTCTCCACTTGCCTTGGGCACCAGCAACACCAGAGATACCAAAGCTGATTTTGATGGCTCAATCAATCCTTCTCTCAACATTGAATTTACATGGTCAACGAATGCAGCTTTGTCTCATTCATTCAACGGATAAATTGGGCATCCACGGGAAGTTCTGACCCTTCTTTAAACCAATAAAAGAATGCAAATGGCCCTATGGGAGAAAACGGTAAATCCCTTTTTAGACAAAGACCCCCACAAAATCTTGGTATTCTGCTGGTAAGACCTCTTCCTATATGGCCCCTAAGGTTCGATGCCCATCTAACTCCTGGTTTCCCCCTAACAACCTCTACTTCATCGGTGGACCCATCCTTGGGTTCAAAGTTACAGTACCAGAAACACATTGATATGTGATCTGAACTGATGCCACCACTGCATCCTAAGAACCACTGGATGGGTCAGGTTTTCAAACGCACAAAACTGCATCCAGAACCTGAATGGGGCCTGCTGTACCTTCACTGAAGGGCTTGTGCACCATGATGGTGCCCTCTGGGAGTCATTGGAAAATACCACCTCCAGTCCCCTCTGCACCTGCATCTTCAAGCGCTCCGCCAATGAAAGTTTAACGTAATTCTCTTTTGCCCCAGTATCTATTAGGGCCATTTCCCTTTCCGTTCCATCATCTCTACACAACTCTATGGAGATAAATAATCAAGAATTGAGCGAAGAAGGCGATTTATTTTTGAATGAGTCTTTCACTTGAGAATTGGCTGATGCAAATTTTAACATATTCCCTTGGCGCCCTCCTCCTTGAACATTTCACAAGTTTCTTAGGGCTGGGTGCCACCCCCCTTGACTGGAACAGCCACTTACTGGGTACTGTCCCTTTCCTGGTGACATTGATCCCTCATGCTGGCCCTGTGCCAGCGCTAATTGAGTTTCGACTTGAACTTCTAAGGCCACTTCCTTCACCAACGTAGCCTGGACCTTAGATGCTGCCAAGGCTGCTAGAAAATCTGCTTGCAACCCCTGGAAGAACATTCGTGAGGATTGAGAATCTGTAACCTGGGCTGCTTTTGCCAGTGGAAGAAAAACCCATGCATATTTCTCTACAGAGCTGTGACCCTGCTGACTGTCAATAGTGCCGACCATGCCTCATCTTTTGCCTCATATGGACATACCGCCCAGTTAATCAACTCCACATACTCCTCCATGGAATTTGGCAAACTCTTCTGTTACTCAATGTGTTCCTGTAACCATCCCACCAATTTGGGGGTAATGCATCCACCACCTGGGCTAGTTGGAGCGTGAGAGGGGATATCCCCCTATTGCCTGTGACAACCATGCCTGGAAGAGGATCCATGCGATGACTTGGTGAATTATGTCCAAAGTCTCTATGGACAACGCCACCTGACCGGTGGGTGATTTAGGTTTCGCCTGGACCACTATGGTTTGTGGAGTTGTCACCCCCCATAATCATCCCACTTTACATAGCAAAAATGCCAACGAGAATCCTACCATAAACATGGTCAAGAGATGTCAGTTCCATTCCTCTCTGTTGGTAACTACCGTTTCCTCCTGGTGCCCCCACAAGACAGAGGGGAAGGTACTTGAGTTTCGTTTTATGTAACGCACAGGTTTGTGCCAATATGCGATGAAAGAGTTGGGAAGCATGAGCCATTTTACCGACCATATGACTAATAATTCTGTAGAGAACCACCCCCAAACCCACGCGCCACTACCAGAGTTCACAACATCTTTGCAGACCAAGGTATCAGCGGTGATGTAGGTAAGCAGCAAAGCCTGACCCCATGATAATACTGCAAATGAAGCCAATGCCTGGCCCAGCTCACTAGTGGAGCTCATCGTTCTAGTTTATTCTGAATGATGTTTCTCTTAAAATAAAACTAAATTTAAGCAAGCAACAACGCTTAGATTTTTACTATAATTTTACTTTGAGAAAACGAAACTTTATCTACTTTTGCCGTTTCCTCATTCTAAATCATCTGCAATAGTTTAAACAATTAAATCCTAGATTAGGCTTTTGAGCGACATCCAAATCATTGCTCATGAAAGTTTTGTATCCCTAATTACATAAATTTGGAGGATTTGAGTCACCGGTCATTTGATATGACATATTAGCCCTAATTCTCAGATCCCTGAATCCTTACCTACGAATTCTGATTCCAATGGTTTTTCTGATTGGCCCAATTCTTTAAATGTGACCTCTAAATTTATACACAAATTCAAACCAATATTCATGAGGTTGATGTGTGGATCAGGATGGCCTTTATCCGTCACATGCTGCCCTTGCATATGATAAATATACGCCTCAGGGTCGATGAATTAGAAGAGGGCTGCACCTCTGACAGTTCCTCATAAACTGTATTCTTCTGGAGCTCAGCTTAAATCTGATACACTAGGGAGCTATGATAGGAAGCTATAGTTGATGCCCTAGGATCTACTTTGATCTCCGCCTAACTACTGGTATTTTAGTGATATCTTTTTCCTCATATGGCTCATCTTCATAGCTTACTTCCTCTTCTTCCTCCTTACTTAGTCTTGCTTCCTCTTCCTCCCTCTCTTTTTTAGCACTAGGTGGTCCCAAAACTTCCTCCCTCTCTTTTTATCTGATTTTATAAGCAGCGTAGAGTATTTGAATTTGAATGAGCAAAGACCCTGATGTACATTGAGGAGTTTCAACTGGTTTAGAGAATTAAAAGTAAGAAAAAAGCGTAAGGAGCCCCTCTGAATGGTGCTCCCTGGGTGATCTCTGTTCACTGAGAATTATAATGGGTGTAACTTAAAAGAGAAGTTGGTAGGCAGCTTTTATCATGGTTTCCTATACCCCATGCGACAGGAAACTTGGGAGTGAGCTAACCAACCTTGAGTGGTCAATGATCTGTCCCCAAACCATCAAGGCTTGGAAACAAAACCTAACAAGAAAATTGTAAGGTTAGGTTATTTTGTTAGTTTAAGTGCGTGCCAAGAGAATTTAGCCTGTAAATTTGGGTGCTCAGAATCCACAATAACAAACACAGTCTACCAAACTGTGCCTTATCAGAGTTTAAGTGAGTTGGAGGGGGAATAAGACTTTTTCATTTAGCAGTTGCTAGTTTTAGCAGCTGTGGTTGAACTTTCAACTAGGAGTACCTCTTTCATTGATGGCAACAAAAACTCTCAGGTAGCTTCAACGTTTTTAAAACAAGAGCTAGGACTTTTAATATCATATTAATAAGATAACTGTAATATAAGATTTTTCAAGGTAGTATTTCTATTAAAAAATAATAGAACAATAACACAACACCCTATCATAGGAAGGGTGCTGGGCTTTTAAGGGTAGATTGATGGGATGGGGTGGCTTGGGTCAATAATGATAGCCAAACTGAAATTTGTTATCCTTAACAGATATGCTTGGGGATTTTTTTGCCCATTCTAATTAAGGAAATAGGGGTGTTAATTTTCATTTTACTTTGATAACTAAATTGAAGCCAAATTCGGATTTTTCAAAAGAAATACAAAAAACTGCTTGATTATGAAAAAGTTAATGGATGTCAATGCAATTTGATCCTGCTGCCCCAGCGTGGGGTGGTGGTGCGCCGCCTTATGGAGTTTTTTAGCCACCGCTGAAGCACATCTGTGTTGGCTCTGATAGCCCACCAAACGGTACTGGCTGTTATATCCCACCTCAGGATTTAGCTACCATCTTGGGAGCTCTCAGGTGGTGCTCTGGAGCCCTTTGGTGCTCCCTCAGAGCAATCTGCAGTTCAGTCTCTGGGTCAAATATGAAAATCTTTTTCCCATATGCGAGTGTGGCCATCATTGAGATAGCCACGGCGGTTTATAAGCCTGCTAGTTTTATTGGATTCCACCCCTTTATGAGGTACTTTTAATCTGTCTTCCATTCTGAAGCTGATGCGGTGGCAGCAGCCAAGATGCCTTTAGTTTAGAAAAACCCCTTCCCACCATTTGCACGTGGCTCCTAGATGAAGTAACTTTGGTGGTCCAGTTTACCAGGTTGCCCTCCTACCTTTCTCATGGGCGCCTCCACCATGAACTCATGGAGGTTTTGGCCAATTATGATGCAGACCCCGTGCTGCAGTTTGCGAGTTCCCATTGGGCCAGATCATTTTGCAGGGCCTCGCACCTTTTTGACAATCTGCCCATTTTGTCACAATACCCACATCACAATTTCCCCTCATACGGCGTTCAGATCCGCCCCTGATCACCCATTCTGGGCACATGTTGAGAATGGCTGCGCGATTTGTCCCTTGTGCTTCAAAATTGGCCATTTAAAGCACAAATGCCCACAGTTTCCACCTCCACCACTTCTGCTGCTCCCCCCTCTGGTGTCAGGTTTGTGGCCACCTCACCCCAATTTTTTGAGTGGGGCTCAATCCTCCCACCCTCAACCTTGAGAAATTTTGTTGCTGTTTACAAATCGCTCAATCAAAATTTATAAGAGATTTAACTGGTTTACAGAATTCTGAGTTGATGGCTGAACCAGTTTCAGCTGAGCAGCTGTGGTTGACAGTACACAACTAATCAGCTCCTGCCACAGCTTTAATTCCTGTGGCTGGCCCAGCGTTGGACAAGTAAAATCCATTCAAGTGTCAGCAAATGGATTAACAATAGTGAACGGCCGTTCAATGTCATGCTGGATTTCACATTAGAATAAATTTTCATTGATTCTACTAATTTGCGCTCTCACTATTTTTGCTCCAAACCCAGTTACCCTAACTACAAATAATTTAAATAAGATGGCAGTGGAGTCCACAGCTTCTCCCGCCAACACCATACTCTGCCAGCATCTTCATGGGGTGATGGAACTCCTCCGGTAGGGTATTCCATCCCAAATACCCCCATGATTTTGATGAAATTGCAAAATATGAAATCAAGGATCTCACTTTTGTGTGAGCCACGCTTGCATTGATGTGGCAAAAACTTCTCTTTGACCCCAATTATCCCCAAACCCACCAGCGCATCAATTCCTTCACTTGTGTGCCTGCTCTCATCACTTTTGCTGAGCATCAACTTGCTCAATACGTTGAGGTAATGGACACCGCCAGCCTTATTAATAAGGATGACCCACAGTTATACCTACTTATGCCCCATGTCGCTGATGTCCTACCCTGATAAAGTCCACCATGGTCTGCTAGATAAAGCGGGTGCTGGACAAAAGTTTTTCAAAGCTTACTCACCTTCTGATATAGATTCCTAGGCTGTTAGCTGAGGTACTATATTCAGATTTTTTAATTTATGATAGTCCATATGTTTGGCTCAATTGCAAATGAAATTGCTTGGTGGCTCCCCTTTTTGGGTTAGGCACCACTAGTGATAAAAAAAGAACAGTGGTGTTTTATTGGCTAGTTGGTTCATTCACTTTCTAAGCATCAGATTTCGCTTTGCTGTTACCAAAACTTGCCTGAATTAATCCTGTTGCTTGTATTTGACACTCAATGGCAAAATTTGGGGGAATTCATTAGGAATTTTTACATTAGGGGATACCCCAGGTATCAAATTTTACAATTGAGGCCGCCCCTATGGGAGCCATCTGATTTGGTAAAGGATTGTCCCCTGAAACCATCATATCATGAGATGTTCTATAAACAATACAAAACTAAAGTAAATTTTCTGCAAATAGTGTTCTGCTGATTCTAAAATTATAATCAAGTTGGCTTGGAGCTGCAAGTGGGGTTGAAGGAGGTAAACAAGGTGGGACAGCTGCTACCCATCTCCTATCAAGGGTATGCTTTTTAGGATTTTTTTCCCACCCTCCCAGCCATCTAATTACCATGGATTGCCAGGGGATAATTCCCTATAGCAAGTGAATTGAATACTGGTTGACCCTGATTTGGGTAAATAACGTTCAGGTGATTTTTGCAATTTTATTGGTTTAAATCTGTTGGGGATTGATCCAGGTGAATACTTAAGATTTTATCAGAGTTGTCAATGAAATGAGGGCATCTGATAGTTGATCAATGACTAACTATTAGGTGTACTGATTTGGATCATCAGGTTTCATCACCAACCAATTGGTTATTTAAGGAGCAAGTTGTGAGGTGAGCGATGCCACCTGCAACTAGAAAATTGATCAATTGGTTTGTGATCTGCTATAATGGGTAACTAGTCTTATTACCTAAGCAGATCGCTTGCAAAATATATTTGGTTCACTGGGTTTGAGTGGAAAATGTTAGGGACATGTTTTCCAACTCTTTCCATTTTAAGTCATAAGGATGTCTGACAAAGGAATCATAACCAGGATGGGGAAGACCATCACTGGTGAGATTATGAAGCATAATTTAATGGTAACGGCTGCCGTTTCATTGCTGAGGCGCTAACCAAGGGTTGGGTGCTGAATTCCCTCTATAAATTTCCCTGATAATTCACAATAAAAAAAGGTAATTAGCAGAATTCACTATTAATTTTAGTTCTATTCAACTTCAAGAAAATTATTGCTGTGTGCTTTAATTGGAGACTCTTTAGAAGTATAAAGAGTAAGGATCTAGGATCCTGAGAAGAGAATCTGAGCTGAGATTGGAATTGCTGCTGACTTCGTGTCACTAGAGGAAAGGCCATAAACTAGGATCTGAGCGTAGATCAAGTAGGCGAAAAAGGCTTTAAAATCCCTAATGAGGACATCTAGAGTATTTCAAGGAGTAATACCAGTCAAGCGTTGGACCAGAAAATAGTGATCTATTCAACTATGGACAATAGTCCTCATACTATTATCAATCTTATATCATATATCATCAGATAACGCGAAGGGTGCACAAACTGAACCTGTGCAAGTTATCAATTTAGGGGTTAATATTCATGAATGAGCAGCGAAGCCCCTAGATTTTTAACAATTGATGCTCACTACTGTGGTTGTAGTTGAGTAGGATATACTAGGACAAGATGTCATATAAGGATGATTTAAGAAACTCTGGAAGGAGTTGGCAATCATCAACAAGAACGCCTTAAATCTGCAGATCATTGAGAAATTGCTGCCTTGTAAGAGAAGTTACCAAGATAGAGGAAGGTTTAAAAGATGCCTCTAGTTGCAGCAATGAGTTACTAGAAAAAGTAATAACATTAGAGAAAAAGGATGGAGATTTAGTTCAAGAAGTAATATTCTTAAAAACGGAATGTTAAGCGGATTGCATTCAATTATGGGCATTTAGTGCATATATAGAGTGGCTGATGAAGCAAGTTGAGGAGTTGAAGACTCATAAACGTGAATGTGAGCCCTATGCAGTGATCGACGCCAAAGAGAGGACCCCAAGGACTCCAGTTGGAAAGGTGACTATTCCACAAAATATGACAACTGCATTCACAGCCATTTTGGAGATGACTCCTGAAATAACTTCTCGAGTTAGTTGAGTAGCCAAACCTAGAATGGTGGCTAGAGAAACTTCAGATGAATTTAAAGCTACGCCAAAATTATATACTTTTATTAGGATAACGCTCCTGCATTTTTCTGATTATTTGACATGACAATGTTCAGTTTGGTGACCATCAAAAGGCTTTGCAGTGATGAACTGTTTAGACATTGATTGTCAGAACCTTGTGTTTCCCCATCTAAAGGGGACAGCTGGTCGTACTCAGAGGCCAAGGCGGCCATTATGAAAGAATTTGGAAGTCCCTTGTGCATGTCAAAGCGCAAGTAAGAATTCATGGTAATCCAAATTTCAGAAGGATATATCCTTAGAAAGTTTTGCCTATTGTTTCTACCAAAAATTGAAAAATTTTGGTCGGAGCAAAAGTGCTGGATGATTTTGATGCATGGATTTGCTGCAAGCGTCTCTTCAGCCCTCTCACAATTTACATCTAATGATGTCTTCCATGTTTGCTATTGAGATTACCATCTCACAGATAGTGGATCATTTGAATATTATGAGCTACCTTTGATGCTCCAAATAGAAGTTTCAAACTGAGTCCAGTATAAATTTTAAATCCTACTACGGGGACCAGGGGCACTAAGGAGTCCAAATAATAGAACTGTGCTGAAAAATAAGCCTTAAGAGCTTAAGAAGATTAATAAGAAAGAAAAACACTGCTACCAGTGCGGAGGAAGATGACACTTCGCTATTCACTGCAAAAAGGCAAAGGAACAGGTCAATATGGTCCAAACAAAAGAGTCCAAACCCTCACAGGAATTGGGAAAAGGGCCTGTGGCTTAGATGGGGAACAGTCTAGAGCTGCAGAAAACCCTGTTCCCCCTGATATAATACATGAAGAAACTGACCTGAGTGATCTGTTCATCAATGATGACGCGCAGGATCAATTATATCAAGTGATCAATTTAGATGTGAGTGTAGTAACCAGATCCAGAGGGAAGGGGATTGACCTCAAAGTAATTAAGGAAGTAGTTTAGCTGTACGCATGACAACTAGTTGGCAAGATTTGAGCTGCGGAGAATCCAGAAAAATTGACTGAGGTCAAATTAGATTAGGCAAACCTGTCTATCCCCTAGCGTGATCAAGTAATTGTTTCCTGATTTATCAGCACAAATAATTCAAACTCTCAATTCAGCAAATAATGCCACTATACACTCAGTAAATACAATGTTACAATACTCTGAGTGTACATATATATAGAAATACTGCTTAATCAAGTATGGTGCGGGCAATGGTTGATGATAGAGTGCCTTTTAATATTGTCATGACAAAGCTGGTTAAGAAGATGAGTATCTCGCCCAATTACAACACAAGAAAGAATATGGGACAACTGGGCCAAATACCACCATCACCTGTGGAGCGTATAGCACTCTACCACTCAGATTTGGATCATTAGTGGTATCCACACCAGCAATAATTTTGGCCAACCAAAATTAAAATTTCTGATTGGGATAAAGTTTCTATAAAAACATGGAGTTAGATGTAATTTCAAGGATAATATGTTAGCCAAATTGGGTCAGACGTTACCATTGGTTTATCAGAAAATGGGAAGCTTCCACCGACCAGGAGGAATAATTTCATCAATCTGATCTACAATGATGGCATTGTCCCAATTCATTGCCACTTAGTTGGTAAAAAGTGATGAGAAAAGCTGATGGAAATCCTGGAAAATTGGGGAATTCAGTTGAGAGCAAAGAATTTGAGGACCATACCACCAGGATTGCAGATCATAGTTGACATGGGGTTGACATTGGAGATACCTGAGCTACTTTATAAAGAGGTCAGAAGCCCCTGGAAGAAGTCCAGAGTAGAGCCTTGGGTGGCTTCTGGAATAATTATGCTGGACCATATAGAAATTCGGGTTCTCTTGGCAAATTTGAGTGAAGCCCCAATGAAGATTAAGAAGAATTAGATCGTCGCATTTGTTCACCTAATCCTGATGGCTAAATTGAGGAAATTTCATAATTTTGGGACCCTCAACGAAATGGGATTACTGGCAGAGGTGACCAAAAGCATCAATATATTGGTCAATCGAGAGCAACTCGCTGATCTGATGGACAGACAGCAGGAGAAGGTGCTCAAATTATTTGACAAGTATTAGAAAGTATTTTCCCAGGACAATCACAATTTGAGATGCGTGAGAAATGTAATCCACAAAGTTGACACTGGGGAAAATCTTCTGATAAAAATGAGACTGATTTAAGTGTCAAAGGTGGCCGAATCAGTAGTAGAGAAATAAAGAACTAGTAAACTTTTGAAGCATGGGCCTCTAGTTCCATTGTCAAGTCCCTGGGTGAGCTCTATCCTAATATTGAAGAAGATGAATGGCTCTAATCAGTTGGTGATTATTTATCAGAAGCTTAATAAGATTACAAATAAGGATTTGTATCTACTACCATGAATCAATGATGTGCTAGATCAATTGTGAGAAACAAAGTATTTCTCCACAATAGATCTAATATCTGGATATTGCCAAATCAATTTTACAAGAGAAGACCAAGAGAATTGCGCAATTAACACTGCGCAGGGACTCTATAAACCAACAAGGATGCCCCAGGGTCTATGCAATGTGCCTGTGACTTTCCAGAGGGCCATGGTTGCCATATTGATTGACCTGAAGTTGTCATGCGTCTTGGTGTACTTGGATGATATAAATGTGTTCATTAAGACATTTACTGACCATTTACACCACTTGGAAGAAGTTTTCAAGAGAATATCTTTGGCTAAGTGAAGATCAATCTGAGGAAGTGCCACTTATTTATGAAAGAGCTGTAATATCTGGGATTCTTTATCAACTCTAGTGGGCTGCAGACTCAAGCCCAGAAGATTGAGGCCATAGAGCAAATGGCTGTACCAAAGAGTGTCTGAGATATCCAAGTGTTCCTTGGAATGGTCAGATACTATTGAAGATTCATACAAGATTTTTCAAGAATCACTGAGCCCCTCTTTCATTTACTGAAGAATCCAAAAAAGGATTCATTTGGAGTGAAGAGGCCCAGAGTTCTTTCAATGAGTTATGCCAGTATTTAATATATTCTCCAAATTTTAAAAACATCCAAATTTCGATTGAGAATTTATAATACAGACCAATGCTTTGTTAACAGCAATCCGCGCCATCCTAAGCCAAATTGGATGAACTTGGGGATGAACGTCCAGTAGAGTATGTGAGCCAGACACTCTAAGTAGCTGAGAGGAATTACATCATGACTGATCACGAATGCCTTGCGGTAATTTACGCCTGTAAACAGTTTTTGGTGTATATTCTTGGAATGCACTTTAAAGTGGTGATAGACCACTCCTTGTTGTGTTGGCTATACAATTTAAGAGAACTGGAAGGATGACTGGCCTGATGGTCATTGAAGCTGCAGGCTTATGACTATGAGATAGTCCACCAACCTGGAGCTTCTCATCATAATGCAGATGGATTATTAAGGTTACCAATGGTCCAAGTGATAACCCAGCAAGCGAATGAGCTATTCCAGAGAATGGTAAAGGGAGAAATCAGGAATGAGCCCATGAAATCCAGGGTGCACTTCAGAAAGTGGTGGAAAATATCAAGATCATGTATGGACAAGTTTTCAAGACAATTGATGGGAAACAATTACTATTATCAAAGCCATCGGAATGAGCGGCTATCATTTAAGCTGCACATAAGGTTGTTGGGCATGGAGGTCTATGGAAGATGACCAATCACATTCACCAGTATTATTACTGGGAGTCCATCAACTACGATGTAGTGGATTATCTTGCTTGCTTTGTGGAGTGCCAGTTGCACAAGCTCACAAGAACATGACTGGATACCAACTGGTCAGCCCTGGATTTGCCTGTCATACCGTGTCCATCAACATGATGGGACCATTAACCATGAGTACTGGGGAGTTCAAATACATCATAGTTGCAATTGACCATCTGAATAGATGGGTCTAGACAAAGGCTTTGGTGAAAGTGGATACTACAAGCACTGCAAGGATTATTTTGGATCAAGGCATATACCACCAAGGATACCAGCAAGTCTTGTTAAGCAACAATGGAACAAACTTCACATCTTATGTGATCCCATGATTAAATGAAGTAATGGGAATTCAAGGAGTCATGTCTGTATTATACCATCTGGAGATGAACGGACTGGTAGAATGGGTCAATGGAATGCATTCTACAACGCTGAGGAAGCTGGTCACAGGGAGAACTTCCACATGAGGAATGTACCTTAGTTAAGTGATGTTTGAGTACAACATAAGTCATCATACAGTGATGGGAAACCAGCTGTTTGAGTTGCTATATTGAAGGAAGACCGCATTGCCGCCTATTTTATATTTAGTGGTGTAACCAACATTGGGGATGAGTGCTGAACAGTACCTGACCCAATTGTCAAATGCCCTTATTGAAATCCAATTGAAAGCATTTGATATGACCTTGAAGAAAAGGATCAAGGCAAAAATGACGGATGATAAGAACTGACTGGCCTTATTAGATTACCAAATAGACGAAAGAGTTGCCTATTGTGATATGCATGCTTTTAAGAGAAGAAACAATCTAGATGTGCTGTGGTTGGGTCCATTCAAGATGATTGCTAAGATGGTGATGGACGCCTACTCCATCAAGAACCTCTTGGATGGAGTTTAGTCAATTGAGTCCATGTTAAGTATATAAAACAGTGGGTCAATAAAAAAAAATAATGAAAAAAAGTGTTCCCAAGGACTGATGAACCATTAAGATGGTTATGTCCTGATGATTTGGTTAAGTACAAAAAAAGGACTGCTGAATCAAACTAGATGGTTAAGACTTGAAAAAAACCTCTGAACCATAGAAAACTGGTAGGTCTAAGTATACTTTTAACCAGTTTGGGGGAATAGATAAAAAATATGGACCGCTGAACCAAGTGAAGGTCATATCCCATATAAAAAGAAGAAGAAAAAAATAAAAGATTGATAAAAATATATAAGTAAAAAACTGCTAATAAGCATAGAAAAAAAATCTTTTTTAAAAATTTTTTATTGGTTATTCTTAATTTTGGATGATTCCGCCGATGTCACCTCTTGAAGGAGAGAGAATGTATAGCAGTAGGAGTAAACAAATTGTCAAAATCTATGTGAGATCAGACACTATCAAGGGCTAGACCTAATCAAAGCCAAGTTTTTTTAGTGGAGGCTGATCCATGTGAGAACGCTGTCAGTGTTACAGTTTTTTAGACTGTTGCCAAGGGTCCAAAGGTGGCTCAAAGCTGCAAATTCGCAAAAAGGCCAATAAGGAAATGCAAAATGGGTTAGAATACCTAATATTTCATTAGGTTAAAAAGTATTGATATTTATAGGATGAGTGGGGATACGGTGCTTAAGGATTGTCACAGCCCCATCCATTCAGGATTTCTCCTGGTCTTTAGGATTGACCACCTCATGGTTTCCTCAATGTATTTCGCCACCCACCTGACCAAATTGGTGGAAACGCCACCCCACGTGACTCAGAAATTAGGGAGGAGGATCCTGAATTCATTTTTGTTTGGATAGGTTTGGGAGCTGATTTGGTACAGCTCAATTTGGAAGTGGGGAATTTAACTTGTTTGTTATCTTGAATCCTGACAACGTCCCCCTCAAGATTTTGTCAAAGGGGGTATACAGCCAAAGGAACTGACCATGCACCTGATTGATTTCAGTCCCTTGTTTGATGTTGGCAATGGAGTACTCAGACCTCACCCTATGAATGACCTTATAGGGTCCAGACTAAAGAACGTCTAACTTTTTTGTTAGCCTTCAGGTTGATGGTTATAGAAGAGAACAAGGCCTCCTAATTGAAAAGTTGGTAAGGAGGATCGTCCAATATCAAATCGGGTTGTCTCCCTCCCAGTATTAGTGACAATGCCTTGGGTGGCTAGGGCTTGAAGCTGAACAATTTCTTCAGCTAAGGCCCTCATAGTTAATTTGGAGTTCTCAGGTGTGAAGGTCTTGATCAAAGGCTGGACGCTACTTGGTAGCTGAGGTGCACGCCCATATAGGGCTTTGAATGGGGACATCTTGATGACGCGGTGGTAGCTTACCCTGCAGGCAAGCAAAGCGCTGTGTAGGTAGCAGTTCCAGTGGGTAGGATCTGAGGCGGCCAACTTTTGTAAAATGGAAATAAGAGTTCCGTTACCATGCTCTACCTCCCCATTAGTAGATGGGTGATAAGGGGCAGGAAACTCTGGGTAGTGCCAAATACTGAGGTAAGTTTTTGTACTACCTGTGAAGTGAAGTTCAACCCTTTGTCTGAAAGTAAGGTTTGGGGGCACCCATGCTGGGTGAAAATGGATCAAACAAGGAAGAGAGCTGTGGCTTAGGCAATGGCAGCTGAGTCGAATTCGCTTCAACCCACTTTGTAAAGTGGTCCACAGCTAGGATAATATACTTATGACCATGCAACCCGGTGGGAAGATGGCCCACATCAATGCTAACTACATTGAAGGGCCCAGTCGGGGTGACAACTGAGTGTTGGAATTGAGGATTGGCTTGGTCTTGAGATCGCCAAATCATACAAGCCTCTAAGACCTCTTGGATGGTTTCTACCATTCAGTCCCAGTAATATATTGACTTCAGCCATTCATGAGTCTTCTAAATGGCCCCGTGTCTCACAGTGGAATGGCCCTCTAGAATAACATCAGTTTGCGAGGAGGAGCGGACATATGGGAGCCACTTCTTATTGACCTTCTTAAAAAGCAGCCCATCCTTAATTTGAGTCTCTTGAGTCATCCTTTGGAGTTCATCTTGGACCTTGGGGGTCTCTAACTCCCACAGCTCAGGTCAGCCTATTAGATCATACAGCCAGCCCTCCTCAGCGGTCAAAGCTGCTAGCACTGGCATCCTGGAGAGGCTGTTGGAATATTGGTGAATTGCGCCTGCATGATGAACAATGGGGAAACATAGCTCTGTAGTCATAAAGCCCACCTGGCTAATCAGCCATCTGGGACCTTTATCTTCTGAAGCCACCGGAGCGAGGAGTGGTCTGTAACAATAGTAAAATGAGTACCATAGAGATAAGGTCAGAAATTTTTGATGGCTAGCAAGACAGCCAGGCACTCCCTCTTGGTAACGTTGTAGTTCCGTTCAGCTTTACTCAGCGTCTTACTAAAATAGGCCATGGGATGGTCGACTTGGTTTTTCATCATGTTGGGCTAGGATAGCCCTGACGGCAACATCACTTGCATCTGTAAACAACAAGAAGGGTTGGTCGAAGCACAGGTGGACTAGAATGGGTTTAGTACATAGAGCAGTTCTCAAGGCATTAAAAGCCTGTTCTTGTTTAAGCCACCATTCTAATGGCACACTCTTCTTCAGGAGGTAGAACAATGGCTTGTCTAGGCCAGTAAACCGGGGGATAAACTGACAATAGTAGCCCACCACGCCTAGGAATACCTGGATATCCCTTAAGCTTTGGGGGCCTGACATCTTCTCTATGGCGTCGACCTTGTCTGGTATAGGTTGGATGCATCATTAGAAAATTTGTGTCCCAGGAACTCCAGTTTGGATTAAAAGAAAGAGCACTTCAAAGGTTTAAGCTTTAGGGAAGCCTTCCGTAGCCAATTGAATACCTCCCGGAGATGCTTGATGTGCCCATTAAAGGTTCGTGAGAAGACAGTAATGTCATCTAGGTAAATGAGGACGCATGAAGGCTTCGAGTCCCCAAGGATTTCGTCCATGGCATGTTGGAAAGTGGCTGGCGCGTTATAAAGGCCCTGGGGCATCCTTGTGGGCTCAAATAATCTTTCATTGGCTATGAGAGCACACTTAGCTCAATCTTCAGGAGTGAGCTCAACCTGCCAATATCTGCTGACAAGGTCCATGGTAGAAAAGTACTGCAATCTGGCAAGCAGTTGGAGAGTCATCGATTTAGGCAGAGGAGAACTGTCCTTCTTAGTGATAAAGTTAAGTCATCATTAGTCCATCACTACCCAGTGGCTGCCATCCTTCTTCCAAACCAGCATAAGAGGAGAGGCCCAAGGGCTGAGCGATGGTGCCAGAAGTCTGGCGTCAAGTAGTTGTTTGAGTTCCACTGCCACCAAAGCTTCTTCAACCTTGCTCTTTTGGTAAGGTTGGGACCGGAAGGTGGGAGCATCCCCAGTTTCTACATGATGTAGGAATCCATTCATTTTTCTGAAGTCATAGGTTGAGGCCAAAAATAGGTCCGAATACTCCTCCAACAACTCTTGAACCTTATGTTGTTGGTCGTCTGAGAGGTCTTTACTGACATTGGTTTTGACCAGACTGACTGATGGAGGAATTTCAAGCCAAAATCTCTCAAGTCCCAAAGCTTCGGACATCAATAATAGTTTCCACCAGTAGTAGGCGAACACAGTTGGCAGGACTGTTTGGACCTACTATTTTAGGTTTGTCAGTAAGCTTGGCCAGCAACACTGATATAGATCAGGCATAATCTGGATCTAGGATCCCTGGGAAGGTTAGAACCTCTTTCATGGATGGGTTGTCTTGGCCTTGGACTTCCAATAGGTATCCCAAAGGGATGTTAACTTGGACCCAGGTGTAGGTGATGATTGAAACTTTGGAGTAATATAGTCGCCCTAGGTAAGTAGATCGGCATGCCCTCTTACCCATCAGCAGCAGGAGGGGGTAGCCATACTTGGGAGCCCCTAACGTGATATTTGAGCTGATCAATTTGAGATTCACTCTCCAGTAAGCAAGCTCAGGCTTTGACCTCAGTTTTAGAATTGCAATGGATCTCAAATATCAGAGGGACTTGATGCCCTAATAGGGATAGGAAGCCACCATCATAATGGAGTACAGCCAAATAGTCTTGAAGAAATTTAGTCCTGGGGAGCAGGTCATAGCTAGAGTTAACAACAGTGACAGCGGGGGTGTTTACAGCAAGCTTTCCAAACCATAACGGTTAAGAGGAATATACTCCTATAGATCAGGCACATTGGGGGCCAGCCTTTCTGTACTCCATATAGTGTGGCATATCAAGAGCGATCTTGACGCGCTTCATTAACTTGAAGGATATGACATTCATGGGGGAGACACTGTTGACTATATCAAGGACTGATATTTTATGGACTCAAACTGCAACCTTGGTAACTAGACTTCTGAACTGGGGCAGCAGTGTGAGGAACATGGGAGAGTCATTGTAAGAAGAGTAAGCAGTACAATTTCTTTAAAATCATTGGATACCGAAACTTCTTCTCCAGATGCAGTAGCTTTAGGTTCATTTAAGGTTATGGAGGATTCTTGAGGCTGAAAAGGGATGTCAGCATGAAGCGCCTCGTCCTTCATGCTGACAGCCCTTTTCCTGCCTCTTTGGCAAGACATTTCCAGCAGGTCTTGGTACTGTGTCTGAAACCGTTACAGTAACTGCATTGAGGTCTAGTTTTTCTGGTTTTCAACCACATGGGCTCTAGGACAGTTAGTGGGTCCTGTAAAGGTAGCCTTAGAATGTAGAATCGATGCAGGTATCTTGTTAAGTGCTTCCTTGATCTCTTGGATGCAGTTAAACCCATTCTTCTGTCCAATCATATGCATTTGAACCTCAGGGTAGGATCACAACGCAGAAATTGTGGCGGTAATAGCATAATCCAGGGGTGATACAATTCGTAGTGCCTAAGGGTTGTGCTTGGGCGTAAAAGCGGCTGGCAAACTCTATGTGGCTTTCTCCTTTATTCAGTCAGATACCCATGAAAGCCTGTTTTTGGTTGGCCAGGGTTTGATTGCTGCCAAACTCTTGGATTAAGGCAGTACGGACCTGTTCCCAGGTGCACTTCTTCAAATGATGGGTCATGATCTCCCAGACAGTGCTGTCTAGGCGGGAGTGGATATGCTTTACCTTCTGCCAATTGGTGGCCTCCTCCATGGAGCTCTCATATGCGTACAGGAAGGAGGCAATGCTCTCCTGGCCGGGGGAGAACCTTTCTTTAAAACTAGGTTTAAAGTTAGTCACAAGTGGAGTGTTGTGGTTGTTAACACCGGGGATAGGCGCTGGCTCCAAGATCTCAGTCTCCACATAGTTGCAGGGCCCTGCTGGTCTAGCTGTTGTCATAAGCCCTCAAGGCCCTCTTGGACTTCATCCCAATTTTGGTTGAGGGATGAAAAGGAAGCCTTATTTTGCAACCTGCTCCTTTAGGGATTTAATGTTGGCACCCTGAAGGCGAAGCTGGCTCTTGAGGGTGGTCAAACAGATTTCAAACCCTTGACATGTTTTCTCAATCTGAGAGATGTGAGTATCAGTAAGTTCAGCAAAAGCACTTAGGTTGCCCATTTTGTCTGACAGGGCGTCAGTGGAGACCCTAGGATCAAGGGGGACTACATCCACTTGGAGTTTTCATCCCTGAGCTACATTCCAAATTTAATTACGTAGGGCAGCCAAGGCTGTCATCACATCCTTCCGCCGTGGGTCCTCAGGGCCTGCAGGGGCGGGAGCAGAGGGGCCTGGGGCCTGGGAGGTCCACATGGATCCTCTGGTCCTTCAGGTCCTAAACGCCCTTTTGGGCCTTCAGGCCCCTAGGCCCTTCAGGACCTTCACTCCTTGAGGAGTAGTTGCAAGAGGCCAGCTCCTGATAGTGTTGTTGTAGGGTTTGTACGCGATCATAGACCTGAAGGAGGTGCTGATTCCAAGTTGCCTTGAGGATTTGGACGTTCCAACGCAGCTCGTCCTCAAGATAGCCAGAAATTCCACTATATAACACCATAATTCGATCTCAGACTTCGTTGATCAACTGTCAGTTATCAATAATTGCCTCACGGTTTTCATTAACAAATGAGGGCTGCATTATGAAAATCGACAATGTGAGTGTGCTGGGCGTGGTGAGCCCCAGCTGTTGGGATACCTCCTGATGGTGCAACCCAACTAGTTGGAGTAGGTGATGGATAGCTGGGTGAAAAAAGTTGTAAAGGTAGTGGTCAGGACCCAGTGTGAGTTCTCCTGCCAGCAGCTGAGCTGAGTCATAGAGGTTTTTCATGGTAGAGGGTATGGAAGAGGCACGGGAATGGCTGGAGTGGGCACCCACGGAGTAGATGCCATTTATTAATTGTTGGACAACCTCGTTAAGGTTCTTGTACATGATTTGGTACTGACTTCCATCAATAGAAGGCAGGGAGAACTGGAATGTGGCCCAGAATTTTAGCCTTTCAGTTTGAGTGGCCAGTATTTCATATTGCGAGGTACTAACCCACTGGGCAACGCTTCTCAACCAACCAGTGGCTTAGTCTTCAGGGCTTCTAGTATTTTCCATTGTGATAGACGTTTTCACTTAGGAAAGCTTGGAGCCCCCTTTAGTGAACACCACGTTTGTCAGCATTACAGTTCTTTAAACTGTTGCTGAGGTCTGAAGATGTCTCAAAGCTGTTAATTCGCAAAAAGGCTGAGAAGGTTACAGAAAATGGGTTTAGAATACCGAATATTGTATTATGTTAAAAGGTATTGATATTTATAGGATGAGTGGGGACATGATGCTTCAAGAATTATCGCAGCCTCATCCATTCAGGATCTTTCCTGGTCATCTGGATTGACTGCCTTGTGGGCATCCTCAATGTATTTTGCCGCCCACCTGACCAAATTGGTGAAAACGCCACCCCATGTGACTCAGGAATTGGGGAGGATGATTCTGAAGTCATTTTTGTTCAGATAGGTTTGGGAGCTAATTTATTACAGCTCAATTAGGAAATGGGAATTTTATTTGTTCATTATCTCAAATTCTGAAAAATGCAACTAGTGGAAGAGAGATGAAAATGTCAGTAATTGCAAACATGATACACCAGATCAGGGAGGAAAGCAACAGAACAAGAAGAGGCAGTCAGAAAATAACCCTAAGTAATCCTAATATGGCACCAGAGCTGGAATATTGGTCTTGAGTGCTTGCTGACGGGCTTCATCAAGAACATTGGACATATGGGATGACATTGAGCAAGGGATTCTAGGAAAGGGTTGCCAAATAATGTCCCCAATCAAAGCCATAAGGGGAAGGTACCAATGGGATGCGCCAGAAATGAGATAGTCATGCAGGGAGTGGATGGCATCCTGCAGACAATGACTATGAGCTTCTTGGAAGTAAAATCAGAATAAGCAATGGAAGCTGGGAGAGGCTGTAAGCTTTGTGGCCCAACTTCAAAGAACTTAGCTGATAAAGCAAAGAGCATAGGCTGCGATGTCTCAATCTAGGATGTTTTTGAGATTTTAGGGGTTCAGAGCTATAGATAGAGCCTCAGTTACTTGGGTCCTCAATTCTGCATAGGGGAGTTTAAAAATGTTTGCAGTTTCCAATGACCAGTTCAATTGACAGAACAGCTGGTTTGTAATACTGGCCAAGTCAGAAAATGAATTCTGGAAGCAAGTTTGATATGGAAAGGACAATTGATTGAGAGCAGAAGGCATTGCTTCAGGAGGTTCATCAATGATTTTAAAAGTATCCGCAAATAGAGCCAAATCCAGGAGAGCTTTGAAATCTAACTTGGGAATTGATGACAGAGGGAGGATTGGTCACTAGTTGTTCAAGATGATTGCTAACCTGGTGTCGCAATTCTGATATGACTGGACAATAAGCCCAAATTCATCATGGCGAAATGTATGGAATCTGTTGGAATCAAACTGGTAATGGCAATTTATGCTGCGAATTGAGGTGATACTGGGTTAATGGGAATTCGCCTTGAATAGAGGCGATTGGGCAATGTCAACATCCAATGAATACAAATTAAATCGCCTGCAAATTAGGCGATAGGGAATCAAAAGAAAACTAGTTGAAATGAGGAGAATCGGTGGAACCAAACAGTCCAAGCAATGAGTGTGGTATCCTCTGAAGCTGCTGTATATGAGTGTGATGGGCAATTAAAAAGGGTTGTTATCTAATAGAGAAAAGGAGAGTAAGAACAGAGGATCCAAGGAATTTATTCTAATTAAATAAAGTATTATAGTGGGAGCAAGTGCCCCATATTGATTATATTAACGTTTTATTCTGTTGTTACAAAGGACCACGATCATCATATTGTGGGCTCTATTACTCAGTAGGCTAAACCCTGTGCAAAACTCTTATGGCGAATCCTCCAGATTCCGCCAAATTATAACAGTGGTGCTCACTACATGGGGCCCATTGATCAGTAATAAATTGATAAAATCTAAGTCGCCTACTATGTCTCGCCTAGGTTGCTTTGAAAAGAAATCTGCACAAGACAATAGGACCATTTCATTTGAGGAGTTGAAATTTGCATTGGACACAGTGCTCAAAAAACAAGATGAGCTGCTCCAGGAAGTCTTCTGTGTTCAGCTACCACCCTTTGATCGCAATGGCAATATTCATGGATTCCTTTGACGATTTGAGTTTGCAACAGAAGGTGCCTCAGACCAGCACAGGGCAAAATTGTTAATCTCTACCTTGGATGTCGGAAGTACTGATCAAGTTGTAACCTTTCAGATAGTTCCATTACTTACCAAGAGGTCAAGGAGATGGTTATACGGTTGTTCAGCGGAAAAGCAAAGATGTCTCAGCAGAAAGCTGAGTTTCTGACCATCAGGTTTTTACAAAATGAGAGTCTCACCGCATTCGCTTAGAGGTTTATGGCGGAAGCACATGTGTTGATTGGGGATGGGATTTTAGCTGAAGCTGATGTATGCATTCCAGTGGCCTCTGCAGTAAAGCCATATCCCAAGATTTACAACGCTATGGCCTCACTATTGGATGAAGATGTGCCATTGATCAAAATTTTTCAGTTTCTGCACCAGATATCTGCCAACTTCCCTCCACCCAATATTGAGCAGATTCCCACTGTTGCCGAGGTTTACCCTAATCTGGGGAAGGAAATCAACCAGTCAATGCAGATCATGCCAGGCTACCCCCGCAGCTCACCAACTGTCCCATAACTGTTGAGAAACAACTGCCCAACTACCTCTTCAGCCTTAACTATGCTGCTCAACAGCAGGCAGTCTACCAATGTGGGTCTGGTTATGCTGATCATCTTTAGAACAACTTTCTAAGCAATCCAACTTATATTATGCACAGACGTAGGCCCTATGGAGTAAGTTGCTTTGTTTGCGGTTACACTGGGCACATGGGACAATGGTGCCCTGATCGACAGATTCCTCACATATAACAGGATCAAGGTTATCAGGGAAAAGTTGGAGCGGAGTAGAGATGAAACTCTCTACTTCTGCTATCTCAAAGTCATACGTCCCCTCTGAATCAATTGTATTGAAGAAAGTAGATGACTCCCAGTATGATGATACATTCCTCTACCAAAAGTCAGTTGGGGGAGTAAATGTGCTGACCCAAGAACAATTCAAAAATATGACTTACTCAGGGTTTTTGGAGCAGCCAAAGCCTTACGCTTGCCAAATGTTTGACCAAAACCTGTCATACCAGCTGGAACCATTTGCGGATGCATTGTCTCTAAGAGAAGTAGAGGTCTCCTTCCCAGTGGATGTTATTATAGCAAGCTACCCTAAAGTCAGTGTGGGTATTATAGGTTTCCTGGGAAAATGTGAACTGCTGAATGTACACGTAGTAAATAACTGGCTTTCATCTTACTCGGAGTGCACTTATTGTGATGTGGTGGTAGCCAAATCTCAAGTATGATCTATAATTGACACGGGCGCTCTTGTTAACATTGTCTCCACTAAGTTGGTGGCAAAGTTGGTTTAAAACCTGAAATAGAACATCAGATGGTTTATAGGACCACTGGAACAGAAACCACAGTCTCTGAGGGAGCATATAGTGCACTTCCTTTATGGTTTGGATCTGTTGTTATTATGGCACTGGCAGTGGTATTACCAAATAGCCACTATTATTTGCTGGTTGGGACTGTGTTTATGCGACACTATGTGGCTGTTGTTGACATGATGGAAGAGACCCTAGGCATCCTGGGACAACGAATTCCCATATATTTTACTTCCAGGGGAGTGCCAGATGACCCAATCCGCTCTATTCAAATTAATCTCATCTATAGCGAGGGTGTGATACCTGTAAAATATTGGCAGATGAAGTGGAAGACTTGAACGCTCCCAACACAGATTTACAAGTACAAAGGGATTCCGCTTTACAAGCTGCAAACGCTTTTACTATCCCTTCTGAGCATCAGGTCATAATTGGAACTGAGCTTGAAATTGATATACTGGGTGGTCTTTATGGAGAGGTTGTAGGGCCTATCAGCAAACATGACTCAAACCTCATATGGCTCCTGGGTTAATGTACCCAGGCAAGGGGAAGTAAAAGAGTTGGTAGCAAATCTGCAGAAGGAAGTGATGCAGGTTCAACGGCACCAAGTGGTAGCTTACCTGCATTTGATCCCAATCAATGAGGTCCACCATATACAAAACTTTGGTTCCTAGGAAGATCTCAGCTTGCCTTTAAAAACCCCCTTTGGCGTAATGACAGTAACTCCTCAGGAGGCGCTCACTGGTCTATTGGAGGAGCAGAAGGACAGGGTGATGAATCTGTTTGAAAAGTATCACAGTATCTTTGCAACTGATGATCACAAGTTTGGGTTGCGCTCATGGGGTTGTTCATTAGGTGGACACAGGAGACCATCCCCCTATCAGGTCACGGCCTATCCATTGTTCAAAGGCAGCGGAAGAAGTTGTGTCAGCAGAAATAGATGCATTAGTGGAACAGGGAATGTTGGAACCATCTAAGAGAGTCCCTGGGCATCTCTAGTGCTCATTGTAAAAAATAAAGATGGCTCCAATTGGGTAGTAATCAATTATTGGAAGCTTAATAGCATTACAAAAAAGATTTATACTCGCTTCCATGAATCAATGATGCTTTAGATTGGTTAGGTGAGGCCAAGTATTTCTCAGCCATGGACTTGATATCAGGGTACTGGCAGATCGAGTTGCCAGTGGCAGAACATGAAAAGTGCGCTATAATTACCTCAAAGGGATTGTTCCAGCCTACACGTATGCCACAGGATTTGTGCAACACCCCGGCTACATTCCAGCAGGCTATGGACACTATTTTTGGGTGACTTAAAGCTGTCTTGCATTCTTGTCTACCTTGACAATATCAACGTATTTTTGCAATTATTCACAGAGCATCTTGGACACCTGGAACAAGTTTTCCGCCGCCTAGCCGAAGCTATCAAGATTAAGCCCCAAAAGTGTCACTTTTTCAAGGAACAGTTGGAATACCTCAGCTTTGTGGTAGACTCCAAAGGGCTAAGTCCACAGACGGCCAAGGTGGAAGCCATCTACCAGATGACTCAGCCAAGTAATAAGCGGGATATCCAGGTGTTCTTGAGGATGGTCAGTTAAAACCAGCGGTTCATTACCAACTTCAGCTGTATTGGGGCTCCACTCTTTGAGATACTTAAGAAGAACGCTGCCTTCACCTGGACATATTGATGTCAAACCGCTTTTGATGTATTACAAACTGCGTTGGCTAGCGCACCTGTTTTGCAATACCCCAATTTTGAAAAAGAGTTTATTGTGCAAACGGATGCCTCACTTTCCGCTATAGGGGCTGTGTTGTCCTAAAAAGATGATGATGGTGTGGAGCACCCCATTGCCTATTGCAGCCGCAGTTTAACTGGCCCTGAATGAAACTACACCATGAATGAGCGGGAGTGTTTAGTAGTAATCTATGCATATAAACAATTCTGGGTCTACCTCCATGGGGTAAAATTCAAAGTGGTAACAGATCATGCCTCTATGCGCTGGCTACAGAATCTGCGGGAACCTGAAGGGCGGCTCACGCGATGGGATTTGAAGCTCCAAGCATATGATTTTGAGATTATGCATCAGCCAGGGGCGAAGCATCAGAATGCGGATTGTCTTTCCTGATTACCCACAGTTGCCATTACAGCGGATGTGGCAGACATCATGTATTAAAAATGATTGTGGGCAAATATCATGACGATCTGCCACCTGTGATCAAAGTGTTATATGGGCTTAGGCAGGATACCTTCTTGCGCAATGGGGAATTATATAAGAAGATTGGGGAATAAACGCTGAGTTTCCTAAAACCTTCTGCCCGAGCTGCAATAGTAAAGGATGCCCATAAAGTGGTAGGTCATGGAGGGTTAGAAAGATGCTGGAGTTCTTGCAACCCCGCTACTATTGGGAGATTATACACTACGATGTGCTCAAGATGGTTGGTTGTTTCCATCAGTGCCAAGTGGAGAAACCATACCACTGGAAGACCACCTACCAGCTAGTTAAGCATTTGTTCGCATGGCATACAGTTTCAATAGACGTGGTGGGGCCACTGCCAACTGGCGCAAACCACTATAAATAAATAATAGTAGCCATCAATCATTTGAAAAGATGGGTGGAAGCAAGGGCTATCAAGGATTTAGGGGCTGTCACTACTGCCAAGTTCATCCTAAAGTGCATCATACAGCGCCATGGTTGCCCGCAATTTTATCCTAATAGATAATGGAACCAATTTTACATCCCATATATTGGCCAAGTTGAATGAGTTCATGGCAATCCGCGGGGCTTTAACTACCCCTACCACCCTGAATCTAACGGTATGGTGGAACGGGTCAATAGGACCTTGGTAAATATTCTACACAAGATTGTAAATGAGCGGCTGTCAGATTGGAGCACCCTTTTATCCACCGCTGTCTTTGCATACAATATCAGCTACTACTCAGAAACTGGTAAGATTCCATTTCAATTGTTCTATTGATGACATCCAGTGCTGCCTGCATTGCTTTACTCCTGCATCGAGGATACCAGCAGAGTTGAACCCCACCGCTATTTGTATTCCTTAACAAACACACTGATCAAGCTCCAAACTGAGGCATATTCTACTAGTCTTGCCAAGAAGGTTCAGGATCACGCGGCTGCCTAATGTAGACGCCACAGTCTTCCACAGTTTGAGGTAGAAGAATTGGTCCTGTTTCATGACCAACATGGGTTTGGAATAAGGAACAACCTTGCCGCATATGGAAAGGGCCATTTGAGATCATTGAGAAAACTGTGGTTGATGCCTACACCATTAAGGAACCTGTGGGGGTCAAACTATTAACCAGGTACATGTGAAGTTCCTCCTACCATACAAGCAATAGGATCCTTATCATCCAGTCAAGGAGGGGGTAATATCGCGATTCTGATATGACTGGAAGATAAGCCCAAAGTCATCATGGCAAAATGTATGTAATCCGTTGGAATTGAACCGGTAATGACAATTTAAGTCGCGAATTGAGGTGATACTGGGTTAATGGAAATCGCCTTGAATAAGGTGATTGGGCAATGTCGACATTCAACAAGTATTAATTAAATCGCCTACAAATTAGGCGATAGGAATCAAAAGAAAACTAGTTGAAATGAGGAGAACCGGTGGAACCAAACAGTCCAAGCAATGAGTGTGGTGTCATCTGAAGCCGCTGTATATGAGCGTGATGGGCGATTAAGGAGATTTGTTGGTTAATAGAGAAAGGGAGAGTAAGAAGAGAGGATCTGAGGAGTTTGTTCTAATTAAATAAAGTATTATGGTGAAAGCAAGTGCCCCATATTGATTATATTAACGTTTTATTTTGTTGTTACAAAGGACCACGATCATCATATTGTGGGCTCTATTGCTCAGTGGGTAAAACCTGTGCAAAACTCTTATAGCAAATCCTCTGGATTCCGCCGAATTATAACACTTGGTTTCATCAGGGTTGGATACTGTTTCCAGTAATTCCATGGAAAGACTGGTCATGGGTACTTGACTGGGAGTATAAGTCCTGGGAGTACCATAGAAGAGGCTCCATTGCACAGATTGACTCATCTGTTGGAAGAGCTGAACATCTTTATCAGAAATGCTGTTGAGAAGCTGTTGATACTGAGACTCCAAATTTGACATATGAGCTGGATAAGGGGGATGTCGGACTTTTATGGTAGTTGACATTATGCACTCTTGAATCAATTAAGCTCTAATTTTGGAGAAATTAATCTCAAAATTAATGATATAAGCTCTCCAGAGAAGAATTAAGAATGATATAAGCCAAGAAGTTATTATGAGAAAATAACAAAAATGAATATAAATTAGCATTCTTAATTGCAACATGAAACAAACATTGACTGCAAGAATCTCCTGTTGAGGATGAGGAAAATCAGGAAATCAAGGATGCCAGATCAAGAATCCTGAATATTACAGTGGGTCATATGCCATGATGGGGGAAACCCGGATTACAGGAACAGTATTATCATGAGTAAATTGATCAGCCTGGCATGACAGAAGGTCGTGGGAACTGCATTCTGATATGTGGTAGTGAGGAGGAAGAGGAAGAGAACCGCATGCTAAAAGTTGTCCTGAGCAGCATTGAGTACAGATTGACTGTGCTCCACTAGAACCCAAGAGGTATTTAATATGGTGTCTGAAGTGGTACTCTCCATCCCAATCATATTCTCGCTGGAAATCTAGGCAAGAGGGGGATGTATTGGAATTTTTGCCCTATCTTCCCAGCCATCTAGATTACCATGTATTTCTAGGGATAATTCCCTATAGCAAGTGAATTAAATTTTGATTGACCCTAATTTTGGGTAAATAATGTTCAGGGGATTTTGCAATTTGAATTGTTTAGATTCATTGGGGATTAATCCAGGTGAATAATTAAGATTTTGTCAGAGTTGTCAATGAAATGAGGGCATCTGATAGTTGATCAATGACTAACTATCAGGTGTACCGATTTGGATTATCAGGTTTCATCACCAACAAATTGGGAATTTAAGGAGCAAGTTGTGAGGTGAGCGATGCCACCTGCAACTAGAAAATCGATCAGTTGGTTTTTGACCTGCCATAATGGGTAACAAGTCCAATTACTTAAGCAGGTCGCTTGCCAGATATAGCTAGTTCACCTGGATTGAGTGGAAAACGTTAGGGACACGTTTTCCAACTCTTTCCATTTTAGGTCTCAAGGATGCCTGACAAAGGAATCCTAACCAGGATGGGGAAGACCATCACTGGTGAGATTATGAAGCATAATTTAATGGTAACGGCTGCCATTTCATTGCTGAGGCGCTAACCAAGGGTTGGGTGCTGAATTCCCTCTATAAATTTCCCTGATAATTCACAATAAAAAAAGGTAATTAGCAGAATTCACTATTAATTTTAGTTCTATTCAACTTCAAGAAAATTATTGCTGTGTGCTTTAATTGGAGACTCTTTAGAAGTATAAAGAGTAAGGATCTAGGATCCTGAGAAGAGAAGCAGAGCTGAGATTGAAATTGCTGCTGACTTCGTGTCACTAGAGGAAAGGCCATAAACTAGGATCTGAGCATAGATCAAGTAGGCGAAAAAGGTTCAAAATCCCTACTGAGGACATCTAGAGTATTTCAAGGAGGAATACCAGTCAAGCGTTGAACCAGAAAATAGTGATCTATTCAATAATGGACAATAGTCTTCATACTATTATCAATCTTATATCATATATCATTAGACAACTCGAAGAGTGCACAAACTGAACCTGTGCAAGTTAAAAATTTAGGGGTGTCATTCAGAATGACCAGCGAAACCCCTAGATTTTTAACAATGCCCTAGATCAAACAGTGATTAGGGAAGAGCCTAGGATTGGCCTTATTTAATTTAAAGGGATGCAGGGCTCTATTCATCTTGATATCTGGGTCCTGGAACCTTACAACAAAGGTTACAATGTTGTTATGGTGATTTTGATTTTGGGTCCAAATTTAATAACAGCTCAACATCTTTGGGTGATTCGTTAGTAGTGTTGTATAGTGCAGTGGTTTGACTTAGTAGGGGTTGGAAACTAGAAGGGAAGACTGGGGGAGGATTATCTGTCAGCATCATGTCCAATTTTGCTACAGCCTTATGGTGGGGAAACATCTAGGAGAAAAGACTTTTTTGACTGAAGACTGGTAGTAACCCTGGAATGGCTTAGCATGAGGTTGTAAAGATAATGATAAGGAGAGAAATGGGCAATATAGTCTTTGTTTAAAATGGTTAAGGTAACAGGGTTAGCCTTGACAAAAATGGGGTCACTATCATGTTTACATGACTTAATTGAGGGTACCAACTGTCAAGACAAGGCTGGGCGTCAGGAGGCCCAAAAGGTCAAGCTGCAGGACCTTCCTGACCTAAAGCACACATTGGACCAACGCTGAGTGCAGGCCAGATATGCCCAGGTTGGTCCAGGTGAAGTGCATAACGCCCAGCTTCATGTTACAGTATTGGATTTAAAATGGATGAGTTACCTTATTAACCACGACAGTTTGGTTGGTTGTTAAGAAATGGGTTTTAAAACCTGTTCAATTTTCGAAGACCAACTTGGGTCAGCCTTGCCTTCCATCAATAACTTGAGTTTGAACCAATTCTAGCTATAGTACCCTGCCCGTTGAAAGCATATACTTATTGGTGCACCTGGGATTATCACCACTCCCACCAATCAATGATTCCCCCAAAATTGTTTAAATATGATTATTTAGGATTAAACTTCCTCGTTGTTTGTCTTCCCTTTAAAATAAAATCCCCCATTTGTTTACAGGTTTTTTTCTATTATGGTTATTAGTGCAAACCTGTGCGTGGACCTCCTTGAGGAGGTCTTTAACAACATTATCCATCCCATTTTCACTAAAGTATTTACAATATCAAGTGCACCGTTGGGCCCCCTTGGTTCCCTCTAATCTGAGGCACCCAAACCCTCCAGTACTGATCTCTGCTTGGTTAGGGGCTCCCCATGGGCCCACCCAAGCGTTCCTGTTTATTAGTTTCCAACTAAACTTCACCGCGTTATACACCATTGCCAGGGTTATTTTGGCTCTGGCGCCCTTCACAGTGCCCTTTATACCATAATCGTGATGATGAGTTTCCTGGCGTTGTGGCTGTGCATCTCGCACCAGCTCACTGGGAACTGGAGAGTTAAAATACTCTCCTGACAGTCACCATTTTTGGTAACCTTAATCAATAAGACCCAAAGTTTTGGTTATAATGGATAGGGTTATCTGCATAAGGGAGGGTTTTGGTGTGTGAGTTAAATGGTTCTTAGGAACAAATGGTGGTCCAGGCATGAGCCTAATTGGGTGATTCCATTTTAAGTTAGTGATTGAGGTTAGAGGGTTGAATAGATTTGGTATTTCTTGTTAACCCACCAATTAAGTGGGCAGGGTAATGAGGAAGAAAGACACCCCATTAAGTAGTTGCTGGTACATCTTCAAACATGGAGTCAGCAGTGGTAGGTTTGTCAGTTTGGTGACAGGATTCAATAGTATGATCTAAATTGCAGTAAGGAAGTTCTGTCAAAAGTTGTTGACATAATCCTGAAAAATATGTTCTGGTACCACAACAATGCGGGCATGTGGGGGATTTCTTGAGCAATGTTGGGATGAAGGGGATGATGATAGCAGTTGCGTTAGGGGAAGCGAGGCATTCTGCACTGGAAGGAACTCTGAAATTGGAGAAAGGGTTGGTGCCATAAGCTGAATGCCCTGACATCAACCTTTATTTAATATTGTGTTGGGAGATGTGAAGGTAGGTTTGCAAAGTTCACCAACATTGTGGTGTCAGTGGGCAGGCAAGTTTGAGTTGTTGGAATAAGTGTCTTTTTTATAATAAAGGAGCTGCCACCGCTGCAGCTGTGCCCTCCTCATAGGGAAACTGACATCGAAATAGCCCTTATAAGGGCAGAAGTTGATAAATCCAGCTGGCACAAAGGCAGCAGTGGCAAGCTTGATGATTGTTTTGTCAGCGCAAGGGATTCAATTCCCCTAGTTGATTTAAAGAAAAAGCAAGTGTTTGATTGAGGAAGGATGAAATGGTTGTGGAAGTCAGGTGGGCGCGCACAAGATGAAGCGCTAATTCTGTCAGTGGAAAAAAACATCCAGAACTATTAGGAAGACTAGTTGATATAGTCTAAGCCCTTTTTTGTTCTGAATGGAAAATGCTAGGGGGTGGAGCGCCACTGCCTCATACTGGGGCAAGCAGGCGGTGTATCCAAGGTCATCCATATGGTGGATGGAATCTTGGCAGTACAATTTAAATAAGCTTTATATAACTTTCTCAAAGGAGATTGATTAGAAAAAAAGCTTATAATTTCCATTTTACATAGCTAACTTTTTTAAATAGAAACCAAAAATTAGATGCTTACTCATGATTTATATAATCTAGTCTACAAGATAAATTAAATGAGAATGCCAATATACATCGTGCATTCAAAAAGTTCTGGGACTAACGTTTTAAAGACACAACTTTACAAATAAATAAACTTTCTTTTATCATAATTTAAACATACAACCTTTACCTCTCTATACATATTTATATTGCTAAAACAATTGTTAAAACGTATGCACATAGTTCCTATTTTGTATAACCATTTTTAAACCACCTGTCACATTCTTCTGAATTGTCTCTACTTTATCAAAAGGATGAACCTTCAGTGCCACCTTCACATTATAGTTATCCACCCTATTCACCAGATTTGGCTCTGTCTGACTTCTTTCTGTTCTCTAATCTGAAGGTGGCACTGAAGTTTCATCCTTTTGATAAAGTAGAGACAATTCAGAAGAATGTGACAGGTGGTTTAAACATGGTTATACAAAATAGGAACTATGTGCATACGTTTTAACAATTGTTTTAGCAATATAAATATGTATAGAGAGGTAAAGGTTGTATGTTAAATTATGATAAAAGAAATTTTATTTATTTGTAAAGTTGTGTCTTTAAAACGTTAGTCCCAGAACTTTTTGAATGCACTGTGTATAATCTTTAGATATTAGATATCTAATTTTTTTCCAAAGATAGCAGGTATTTATAGCATTGTATATAGATAGTTTATATGAGTTTCAGGTAAGCATCAAGTTATTATAAAGCTATTGGTATAGCTATACTAATTAATTTTAAGTAAAGGAATACATATGGTTTATAGAATGCAACGTTTACTAATTATTCTATTGGTGTTTAACCCTTCATATCTTATTTCTAGACAATATCTATATTATTTATGTTGTCAATATTCCTTTTTCTTAACTAATACAAAGCCTACAGCAATAATTATGGTAAAAGTGGATTAATTCTATAATGACTTCTGACATAGCATATATAATTTAGTATATTTACGTTATTTGTTTTAAAATTTAAGCTAAATAAAAAACATGACGCTCAACACTTATGATCTTATATTTTTATTAGAATGTCATTCACACACCTCCATAAGTACACTGTCAATGCTTTGTTAGATGACTGTAAAACAAACTGTTATCATAACACAAATCAACCTCCCCCCATCTGATCCAATCATTGTTTCAAAAATAATTAGAACATAGTTCCCACTGAAAGTTGTATTTTCAATAACTATCAATAAGTCTTAAGTACAAATGCTTTAATGATCTTTATTATGTTTCCAAATTCTGAAGGTTACTTATGGATAACTTAATGTAGCCTTTTTTAAAAGTCACTAATTCTATCATATTTGTATCAATCTCTGAAGATGACAAAAAAAATCATGATTGCATTTTAACATCAAGTATGTATACAAATGTATTGTAAATTGTAAATACCTTCAAATTAGTAACTCTACTATATCTATGTATACAATTTGCTAAGTATATAATTTAAACTTGAGAAAAGACTAAATCATTTGAAAGGTCCAATGTGTAAGAGTTTTGCACAGTCTTACTGGTTCCATATAACTTAATAAGCAATTTCTTTTAATTTATAATTAATAAAATTAAATATTGTTTTAAACGCTCAACTATAAGGGTTAATTTCTTAACATATGAAAAAACCCCTTACAGAAAACCACCATTCCAATATGACTAATAATAGATTAAAGAATCATCTAGTCAGAACAAAGACCAAGTCCTAACTGTCATGACCAGCAGATAGAAACTTTTTTAAAACTAAAAGATCTGCTTATAGGTTTGAGGGGCCTAAACTTCCTGCCATTGGGAGGCTTTTTATATGCTTCTAACTGCCAAAAATATTTGACAGCTGGTCAGCATGATATCAGAGGACATGCAAGTATAATATTCATCCAGAATATGCACATAATTTTGGAGATGACACCTTAGAGGAACCATCTTTTATACATATGAGTTAGACTGATGATGATAATTTAATGAAACCCTATTTGATGGGAATTTACTCATTTATATGAAGCTGAGGGATAATTTATTACCAAAACAAAAATTTATTATATACTAGTAGGTAGCTGTGGCTTTGCTAACGTTTATTAATTCATTTAAAAGTTGATATAATAATATATAAGGTAAATAATTAATCTATAGTTGCTTTTGTTTATTTTTTAAATATAACCCATCCTTTTACAGCATGAGATTGAGAGGTCAAGTGTGCCAGCTCTCATCACTTTCGCTGAGCATCAACTTGCTCAATATGTGAGGTGATGGACACCGCTGGCCTCATAAAAGAAAAACCACAACTATACCTCCTTATGCCCCATGTCGCTGATGCTCCCATCCCAATGCTGTCCGCCATGGTCTTCCAGTTAAAGCGGCGCCAGACAAAAGTTTCCCCAAAGCTTCCTTACCTTCTGATATGGCTTCCTAGGCTGTTAGCTGGGGTGCCATATTAGGAATTTTTATTTCTAATAATCCCTTTGTTTGGCCCATTTGCAAATAAAGAAGCGTGGCAGATCCCTCTTTTGGGTTGGGCACCACTATTCCTAAAAAAGAGATTAAGAGGTCAAATTCTATTTATAATATTAAAAAGCAGTTGTTTTATGTAAATTATATTTAAATTTTTATATTATTGATGTCCCATTTTACACAGTATTGTTTTCAGGTTTGATCTAACAGATAATATAATAATGTGTTATTCAAGGTATGCAGATAGTATTAATAAATTATATAGTTAATATTAGTAGATGGACGTTAATAAATTTAAGATTAATTAAACCTATTGAATCAACCTAAACTACTAACCACTTAATAACCCATTTAAACTATCAAGTTAACTGGATATCAAACTGCTCAGCTATAACAGTTACCAATTACCAAATTAATATATATATAAATTACACTTCTTACATCTAAAAACCTTTTTCTTTTACAAAAATAAAGATCTGGCTTTGAGGTGCAGATGAACCCCCTTTCGTCCACCTAGGATGAAATTTTCAGAGCTCTACATGCCATAATTTCAGCTGGAAATCACGCGCACACACTTACTCTTATCATTTAAAAACTACAAAAGTACCCATACATCTGCAAGAGCCACAAGAGTCACAAGAACAACAGGAGACTTCAGAGCAGCAGCCATGCATTTACAAGCAGGTCATAGCTCTATATAATCTAGAAAAAATTCCAGAAGATCCCATAGGATTTAGGGATTGGACTCCACTGGCTCAGAAACTAAGCATAAAAGTCACAATCACCTTATGAGAAATTTGATTTGGTAAAAATCAAGTCCTACTTTAAACACCCAAGAATCCCTAAATATTATATATATACTTTTCTTTCTATATTAATAAAGCAGTTTTTTCACAAAATATGCCTTTATTATTATCATTTTTAAATTGAATTTAATAATTCCAAATATAGTATTATTATTATAAAGTTCAGAATACTATTTTTGTAGGGATTGGAAGGCGAGTTGGTAGGGCGTACAGCTACCAACCTGAAGGTTGCAGGTTCAATTCCCGCCCTTCGCACATTGATCAGGGTGCCAGCTGAAGGAAGCTATTGGCGGTTAGTAGGTATAATAACACGAAAACCTTACCCATGATGTAACCAGAAAAATCTGAGTCCCAATCTGGAGGTGAAAAAAACTTTCTATGACAGAGTTGACCCTGCTCAGGTTTCATGTCAATACTTTCTTTCTCTATTATGGTAATGTCTGTCCCCTGGTCAGCTTGCCTCAAATAAATATAGAATACTATTTTTGTTGTCAACATAGGTTGAGAGAACTTTTTTCCGCTTGACATCACTTTCAAGCAATTTTGATTAAAAGTAACCATTGATTTTCCATTGCCACCTACACTGCATCAGCTTTCTATTTATGTCTATAAATTGACTACCTGCTGCCCCAGTATGGGGCAGCGGTGCTCCACCTGATAGTGTTTTTCACCCAGCAGGCAAATGCATGCTGACTGGCTCAATTAACTCACCTAATGCTTTGGGCCAATTTGTCCCTCCAAAGGACTTATTATTACACTTAGCGCAAGTCCACCCAACCTGCCCCCACCCCCTAGCCCCACCCTGATCAAATATTTGCTTTTGCCTCCACGTCAAATATGGACATTGCTTTCTCATATGCTGACAAAGCAATAATTAAGCTGGCAACAGCCACATTTGCACCAGCTGTGTTTATCAACTTCCGCCCTTACAATGTCATGGATGCAGCTAAGAAGAACTATACTGGGCTCCCAGTCAGGGTGTGCGAGCACCCGGTGGAGGGCCCAGAATGCCAGAGGCATAGCGGTCCAAGCAACTAAGACAAGTGGGGATCTATGGGACACGTGAGGAAAGCAAACATTCAAACGTACCAAAGGCACCCAAGGCAAACCAGATGGTTGCATTGGGGGCAAGTGCAAGTCTTACAGGGGCAACCCCCAAGGGCGGGAGAGGCAGGGAGATGACAACTCCTCCAGGGAACGCAGTTTCTGGCCTTCAGAACTCGAAGGAGAGACTGGTGCACCAGCAGGAGGCGGCGCAGAGACCACCACGTTGTAGGGAATGTGGGTAGAAGTGGAGAAAACCCCATAGGAGAGGCTGGAACTGAGTATCCCCAAATGGGGACACTCAAGGTCCTGCTGGTGAGTGGGACCCATGGTGGCAGGGGTGGTGAATGGAGCCAAACCCATGCGCAGCAGGACAGGGGCGCCTTGAGACCGCTCCCCCTGGGGAGCAGACTTGGCAGACTTGATGTCCGAATAAGCAGAATGGCCTCCATTTAATGGGCGCAAAGGAACAAATGGAACAGTGGGCTCACCTTTGGGGGTGAGCTGGATTATTGCAACAACTTTACTGCCACGTGGCGGGATTGAGCAACCAGATAATCCAGTCTGCAAACATCAAGAAAAGGATCTGAGCAATAGCGCGCTTTGTCAGATCAAATGACAGAATGGTGTTTTTATCTGTGTTAACAATGGGCGGAGTCTGCAGCAAACTAAGCAGATACACAGATTTTTATTTTGACAAGGCTAAAAAATGAACCAACAACTGCCCTCAGTGGGGCCAGTTGCCTTTTAAATGGTTCAATAGGCATAGGGAGTCAGGGGATTGGTTGTTTGGGGAATGGGGAGGGAATTCGGTTGGCTAACTTGGAGGGGGGTGAAAGGCGGCTCCCAATATGGCAGAAGCTTAAATAAATTTTGCTAATTTTCCCAACTTCTTGTGAACAAGCCAAATTGATGCTGCCAATCCATGTCCTGATGACTCAACTTGACCACTTTGCATGGCTTGGGCATTTCAGATTTGTCTCAGAAAGCAGGGGTCCATGGATCAGGTTTGTTGCAATTTGGTCTGATCCCATGATTGGGTGGCTCACACAATCCAACCCAGCTGAAACTGCCTCAGAGCATTGGACCCAATGATCCAAGCCATTTGCACCTGGGTTTTTGATCTGGGCCATGTTCCAATCTGGCTCCTGAACCCAGCTGGCCTGAACTGCCCCCTCAGTCCAGAAATTACTGGCTGGGCTCTGACACTGAGAATTACAAATTTTCCAATTTTACCCCGTGGCTGGCCTGGGGAGTGGTGGCCTCTGGGCCCCCTCTAATCCCCCTAACGTGAACCGTTTCCCTGCAGACCCCCTCTATCAATCCTACCAGGATTGAAGAGGAGGGAAGAAGTGGTAGTGGCGTGGCTTTGGGTAGAAAAGCTGTCACCGAGTGCTCATCTATCATGTGGATGAGGTCACCCAGTTGTGACAGAGGGTCCACAGGAGCCTTGGGGCCCCTCTTCATCCAGAAAGGGTGCTGAACCCTATCCAGCTTCAAGGGCTGGTCCCCAAGACTTACATTACCCTTCCCATTTTCAACAGGGATGATCCCACCCCTGGGGGCATGGACCAAGGCGTAGTTCTTGTGGCGCTCTGGTAGCTTTATAGCCAGGATGGCTGCAATCTTCTGGGATGGATGGGGTTCAGTCGGGTGAAAGGCATGGAATAACTCGATCAGGTTTTTGCAGTTCATACAATTGCGTGCGTTCACCCAGCTGTTCTCATATGAGGGGTAACCTTTCCAGGCGACCAAATACTGGATGGTCCAACGGGACCAATAAGAAGCTATGATGGCCTCCACCTCCAATTCCTGGGATTCCCCGATGACAATTGGCTCAGGGGACATCGGCCTATCACTCTTAAAAGGGGTCAGAAGGGAGGTGTGGAAGACATTGTGCTGCTTCCAGCTTGCGGGCAGTCTCAGGTGGTAGGCTCCATTGCCTATATCCTTCTCAACCTCAAAAGGTCCAGAGCACTTGGCTGAGAGCTTGCGGGTGGGGGCCTTCATGGGGAGGTTGTGGGTATCCAACATGACAAGGGAACCAACCATGATCTCATGGCCCAGAAGGCGCTTCTGATCATCAAACCTCTTATAGTCCTTGATAGACTTTGTCAAGTGTTTGCAGACCAGGTTATGAATCTCGTGGAGAGAGCTCACGCAGTCCTTAGTGGCTGGAACTGCTGTGGAGAGTTGGGGACCAATCTGGAATGAGGGGTTATACCCAAGGTGGCCTCAAAGGGAGAAAAGTTGGTGGAGGAATGGAGGGAGTTGTTGTATGTGAACTGTGCTAGTGGCAAATCCTTGGCCCAGGTGTCTTGTGCAGCTGTCGTGTAACAGTAAATGTACTGCTCCAGTACCTGATTCACCCGCTCAGTCTGCCCATTGGACTGGGGGTGATAGGCTGTGGATTGACAGGGATTGATGTGAAGGAGAGTCAACAGCTCTTCCCAGAACTGGGCCGTGAACTGGGGTCCCCTGTCACTTACTATCTCCTGGGGGAGACCAAACATGGCAAAGACATGATCAATAAATAAATTTGCGGTCTCCACTGAAGTGATAAAAGAGAGGCAGGGGATTTTGTGCCAACTTGGTAAACTGATCCACGACTACCATTATGGCATCAGAACCACAGGAGGGTGGGAGCTCCATGATGATTTATCCACGGAGACTGAGGTCCACGGTCCCTCAGCCTGCTGCAAGGGGTGCAACAATCCCTTTTTTCCCAAACAATCAGACTTTGCCCGGGCGCAGGTGACACAACAAGAGATCCAATTGGGAATATCCTTTGAGGACCCAGGCCAATTATAGGTTCTCTTGATGAGATCAGCACACTTTTGATCCTGGGGTGGCCAACGGTCTGGGGAACGTGGTGTTCCTCAATGACTTGACTGCATAAGAAAGGAGGAACCCAAACCTGACCATGGAACCAGATTGTCCCATCCTGTAAGGTATATGGGGTTTTCTTGTGGCGCATGGACTCCAGGTCAGCCAGAAGCTCAATTCCTTCTGGGCAGCAGGTTTGGGAAGCAAGGACATGTGGGAGGAGCGGAGTGGCTGGGTCTACATCAGCGAAGGATATGACAGGAGGAGACAATGTGAGGATTTGAGAAGGGAGGCACCACCATCATAAGGTCCAAGGGGTCCTCCTCCCCATTAGGGAACAGGGAAGGGTTGCAATGAGCATGTCTGGCAAGACATTCAGTGGGCCTTTGATGAATTCATACTTAAACTGGAACTCACAGAGGTCTTGATACATGTGCAGGTCTGCTGGTGACCTAACTTCTGAGGTTTATGGTAATAAAGCAGGGCCTTATGGTCTGTCCACATGGTAACCTCATGCAGGGCGCCTGCAGGAGATATCACCAGTGGGTGAGTGACCACGCCACCGCCGCTAGCTCCTTATTGTATATTGGCCAAGCCTGCTCCGTCATGGTAAACTTCCAAGAGTAATAGGCCACCGGGTGCTCCACTCCCTTGTGCTCCTGCAGCAGCACAGCACCCACGGCCACTGATGAGGCATCGCAGGCTACTATGAAAGGCCGGGATGTGTTGGCATACTGCAGGACAGGGGCTGTGACAAACACCTCCTTGATATCCTCAAACGCCTGCTGGCACTCAGGGGACCATATAAAGGGAACGTTCTTGCTGGTGAGGGGATGCAATGGGGCTGCCAGTTGAGCAAGAGCTGAGGAAAATTTCCTTAAAAAGGTGATGGTACCCAGAAAGCTGCGAAGCTGCTTCTGAGTGGTTGGGATAGGCCAAGACTGAATGGCCTCCAACTTGCTGGGGGGACGGAATACCCATTCTTCAAGACAATATTTCCTAGGAAGGTAACCTCATCCCTGAAAAACTCGCACTTGGAGGGCTTTACAAATAGCCCTGCCTTGTGGATGGCTGCCACAACCGCTTCAAGGTCCCTGACGTGTTGTTTGGGGGTGGGGGAATGGACCAGGATGTCATCAATATAGGCCACCACACAGGAGAAACGCAAGTCCCCCAGCACATCATCAATCAGGCGTTGGAAGGTGGCTGGCGCATTCTTTAAGCCAAATGGCATCACCCTGAACTGGAAAAGGCCCTGATGAGTGCGAATCGCTGTGAGCCACTCCTGTCCCCTCACCACCCTCACCTGATTGAAGGCATTCACCAGGTCCAACTTTGAAAAGACACAAGACTTGGCGATGGCCTGTGCTATGCTCTGCTCTAAGGGCAAAGAATATGGGTCCAGGACGGTGATGTTGTTGAGGTGTCCATAGTCAATGAAGGGGTGCAAAGACCCATCTGCTTTCCTGGCAAAAACTACGGGGGAGGAAATTGGGGACATCTTCTTGATGATCCACCCCTTCTCTAGCATGTCATCCAATCAACTGCTGAGAGCCCTATCTTCCTCCTCCGTATAGGGGTAAAGGGGGCAGTTAATCTTGACTAGGTTGACCATCAAGTGGAACATCAAGTCGTACTCAGAGTAAAATGGGAGCTTGGTTGCCAGGGACATGTCAAAGATGGCCCTGTATGGAGCTAAGCACGGAGGAAAATCCAGAGGGAGGTCAGCTAGACTGGGATCTGGTGGGGCGATGGAACCGAGGGATGTACCCTGGGGAAGGGTTTTCAACAAGGGAATCTCACCACTCAACTTGAGGTTTTTAAAGAACAAGGAGTTACTGGCAAAATTAATATGAACTTGTTGGCGGCGCCACCAACCCACCCCCAAGATTACAGGATAAAGCAATCCCTGTACCGCCAAGAAATGGTCTGTGAACCCAAAGTCGTGAATCAAGAAGTGCAATGGCCGTTGGACGCGGCGGGACATCAAAGTCTCAGACGAGGCACCTAGAATGAAGGAAGCTTTGTCCATCACTAGATTCAAGGACTGGACCATGGCAAGGTCAATGAAGTTACCCGCCGCCCCAGTGTCCAGCAGGGCTTGCACCATGACTACCCCAGTCTCTGAGGGAAAGGAACTTGGAAACAAAAAGTATGCTTGGTCCTCTTTATTGGGGTGAGCTAGCGAGAGGGCACCTGAGGAGGGCACATAACCCAACTCAGAAAAGACTGTCCTGGATCTGCAGGCATAGGGTGTGGCTGATCTGGGGTCTCCAACACCTCCTTGCTCCACATAGGTAAATGGGGGTTGATATGCATCATCCCCCACTCTCGCCAGGGAGGAATCTAGGTTCACCCTGGGGAACGATCTCATCACACTGATCAACCTTCACCCCCTGGGGACGATCTCATCACCGTGAACAGACTCTGAACACCGGGGGCCCAATGATTCAGCCTCCTGATCTGAGCTGGGGGCCAGCAGTATCATCAGCAGTAACTTCCTTTTGGGGAAGTCCACCAAGGATGCCCCTGGGAGGGAACACAAGGCGGCTAAACCAGGGGGATGCTTCCCCTGGCTGCGCCCACTGTCAGGAGGAGGCACAGCACGAGGTGCCTCAGGAGTGGCGACAGGACATGCCAGATTGTGCCAGGGCCTGGTCTCAATTGCCCAAGCCACCGAAAATGCGACCTCCAAAGATTCAGGGAGGGGATCCCAAGTGGTATGGGCCGCTGCACTAAATCCTGGGCCGCGCGGAAGGCAGAGACTGTAATTTTGACCGGAATGAGGACCATGGGAGCCAGGACCTCAAAGGCCTCAATCAAGGAGGCCAGGTCCGTGGCTGCCTGTCCCAATGTAAACAAGCGTAGGAGGTGCGCTGGTCTTGACTCAGGGGCCTGGACCGCTGAGGTAACTAACGCCAACAAGGGGGTGGGGTTGCCCAGCTTGGCAGCAGAGTGGAGCACTCCCCTGACCCAACGGCGGGCATCCCCATCCAGGGCTTCCAGGAGGACTACGCTCTGCTGGGCATAAGAGGGAGTGGAGAATTCCCCCCATCAGCAGTGAGATGCACCTGGATCTCTGCCATGACGCCCAGGACTTGATCTGCCACCTCATCAGAGGGGACAGGGGGAACCACCAACCCTGTTGCATTTGCTAAATGGGTAACACTCTCCATTGGTTCCTGGTGGGCTGTGGACCAGTTCAGCTGAGCCTGGCGGCAAGCCGGGATAAACGAGGCTACCCCCCAGCAGGAGAAGGCCAGGTCACAAAGGGAAAGCACACTCAAAAAAGGGGGCATAGGCCAGCGCATCGCCCATCCCAGTGAGGAGGGCGAAGAAGACCAAAACTAGCGGTTGGTTCATTATGTCATGGATGCGGCTAAGAAGAACTATACTGGGCTCCCAGTCAGGGTGTGAGAGCACATGGTGGAGGGCCCAGAATGCCAGAGGCATAGCAGTCCAAGTGACTATGACAAGTGGTGATCTATGGGACATGTGAGGAAAGCAAATATTCAATACGTACCAAAGGCCCCCAAGGCAAACCAGATAGTTGCACAGGGGGCAACTTCAAGTCTTACAGGGGCAACCCCCAAGGGCGGGAGAGGCAGGGAGGATGACGACTCCTACAGGATATGCAGTTGCTGGCCTTCAGAACTCGAAGGAGAGGCTGGTGCACTAGCAGGAGGCGGCGCAGAGACCACCATGCTGTTGGGAATGTGGGTAGAAGTGGAGGAAACCCCATAGGAGGGGCTGGAACTGAGTATCCCTAAATGGGGACACTCAAGGTCCTGCTGGTGAGTGGGACCCACGGTGGCAGGGGTGGCAAACAGAGCGAAACCATGCGCAGCAGGACAGGGGCGCCTTGAGACCGCTCCCCCTGGGGAGCAGACTTGGCAGACTTGATGTCCGAATAAGCAGAATGGCCTCCATTTAATGGATGCAAAGGAATGAATGGAACAGTGGGCTCACCTTCAGGGGTAGGCCAAATTATTGCATCAACGATACACTGCTGCATGGTGGGATCAAGCGACTGGATAATCCAGTCTGCGAACATTGGGAAAAGGATCTGGGCGACGGTGCTCTTTGTCATATTGAATGACGGAATGGTGTTTAAATATGTGTTAACAATGGGTGGAGTCCATGGCAAACTAAGCGGCTACACAGATTTTTATTTTGACAAGGCTAAAACTAATGAACTGACAACTGCCCTCGGTGGGGCCAGTTGCCTTATAAATGGTTCAATAGGCATAGGGAGTCAGGAGATTGGTTGTTTGGGGAATGGGGAGGGAATTCGGTTGGCTAACTTGGAGGGGGGTGAAAGGCGGCTCCCAATTTGGCAGAAGCTTGGAAAAATTTTGCTAATTTTCCCAACTTCTTGTGAACAAGCCAAATTGATGCTGCCAATCCATGTCCTGATGACTCAACTTAACCAATTTGCATGGCTTGGGCATTTCAGATTTGTCTCAGAAAGCAGGGGTCCATGGATCGGGTTTGTTGCAATTTGGTCTGATTCCATGATTGGGTGGCTCTCACACAATCCAACTCTCCTGGAACTGCCTCAGAATGTCGGACCCAATGATCTGAGCCATTTGCACCCAGGTTTTGATCTGAGCCATGTTCTGATCCAGCTCCTGAACTCAGCTGGCCTGAACTGGGCCCCTCAGTCCAGAAATTACTGGCTGGGCTCTGAGACTGGGGATTACAATTTTCCCAATTTTTCCTCATGGCTGGCCTGGGGAGTGGGTGGCCTCCGGACCCCCTCCAATCCCCCTAACGTGAACCACTTCCCTGCAGACCCCCTCTATCAATCCTATAAGAATTGAAGAGGATGGAAGTGGTGGGAATGGGGTGGCTTTGGGGAGAGAAGCTGTCACCAAGTGCTCATCTATCACGTGGGCGAGGTCACCCAGTTGTGACAGAGGGTCCACAGGAGCCTTGGGGCCCCTCTTCATCCGGAAAGGGTGCTGAACCCTATCCAGCTTCAAGGGCTGGTCCCCAAGACTTACATACAAGGGTTATTTTGATAAGGTTTTCCCACTGATGAAGATGCAGCTGCTGCAGCAGCTACACCATTAATTTATAAAAACACACCCATTTCCACCACCTGTACACGCCTCCCCAGTTATACCATATTTGTGGTAACCTTTGCAAACCTTCCTTCACACCTTCCCCCTTAAACACTCCATGAAGCATTGATGACAGGGCTGTCCAAATATGGCACAGACCTCATTCTCCACTTCCTTGTCCTGAGCGGTGCTGAACAATTAGCGTCATCATGGGCAATGGCCACCATTACCCCCCAACAGCCAACCATAGCCCAACACATCCCACTGTGTGCCTATATCCCATCTGCACTGGATCACTTCTTTTGGGCTCGCACCAATAATGGACGCACAGTTTGCCCCCTCCGCCATGAATTGGATCACTCCAAAAAGGCCTGTCGCCACAGTTCAAAAAATGTGAAAACTTCTAAGCCCACATGTGAGGCCACACAAACAGCATAGAAGTGGGGATTTTGGCTGCCCTCACCCCCTTCAGCTGAAATTTTGAGAAATCAGCAAACCTTTGCAACCAAAGCCCAAGCTGGCCAAAGTTTTCACAATATACCATTCGGAGAAGTTTGGACTCAAATTCAAGCTAACCGATTTCCCACCCCAAATCTTACCCAATTACAGCCACGTCTCTCTGAATCAATCCTACTCAACCAGAATCCCTGGGACTTATTGAATAAAATAACCAAATTTGGGGAAATCGTCCCACTTTTGGACTTTCCAATTAACTTAGAACCATATTTGCCTTCAGAGTTTGATGCCCCATTCCCACCCAAAAAATATATCCCCAAACCCACTGCTACCCCGTTCTTGAGTGACCATCAACTTGACGAGGCTGCGGTGTTTCCTGATAATTGTCATCTCTAAGCAGCCATGGCACTCTTGGTTGCTGAATTTAAAGAAGGGCTACTGTAACAGATCAGGTTGCACCTGATCTTTATATTGCTTCATATCAGTCAGAACTTGAATTTGAGGAAATTAAAGCTGGGGAAATTTAACTGTCTAATGCCAAAACGCATCCAAGTCAATATGATGTCAGACTTATGAGCATCATGGATGATGATTCGGTGGAATATGGAATCTTTGCGTGTGATGTTCTGGATGATTCAGGAGAACCTGGCTTAGGAGAAAGCTTATTCAATACTGGCAAAGTACTATTTATCTGAGGATGGGTTGGCCTGAACGGCCAGTTGAGTCTTCTATGAAACCCCCAAAAATTCAATAAAGAATTGCTTTCATAAGAAGAAAATATTTTAGTTTAAATAATATATCAAATTAAAGACATGGGCTCCACTGGCGAGCTTGGTGTGGCGTTTTTGAATCTCGGTACTCTCCTACAGCAACTGGACAGTGATCTGAGAACATGTGGCAATGGCAAAACTTGGCGGATGTGTTTGGGGATTGGCTCCAGCAGGTTGGTCCCTAGTATGGTCAGCTATGAGGCTCTTACTTCCCAATTTCCTCATGGAATATTGGTGCAAATTTATCTGACATTAGACTCAACTCAAAATTATCTTGGTCAATCTTGAGCTGGCCTCAGGAGGTGGAGGCTCTGGAAGGGGAGGAATAGTTTTAACATGCGTTGAAGGAGGTGGAGGTACCAAAAGTGGAGGAATGGTTCTACTGTGGTTTAAAAGAGTGTCACTAGTTCAGTGTCAGGTGTGGTTAGCTCAAGTGTCCAAAGGATCTGTGATTGGAGTGTACTGGGGGCGGATAAAATGGTGCATGCCATGATGGATATCGAGTAAAATCAATGGATAAGTATGGAGCGGGCAGTGGCCTGACAGAAGCAGCAGGTATATCCACAAAGAGCGTCTGGAGGAGCCGTGGATGGATTGTACCAGGAGGCGGATGAAATGGTGTATGCCCTGGTGGATATCAAGGAAAAGCTATGGGGACGTTTGGAGTAGGTGGTGGCCCACCAGAAGTGACAGGCAGATCAATGAAGAGCGCCAGATCTAAAGCTTGGGAGATGGGCGAAGGGCTGGCTGTAAGTGCGAGTAAAGTGGAAAGGTTATTTGGAGGAGGTGGTGGCGTGGCAGTTGGGAGAAGATGGCACATAATGCCTGGGGATGGTCCAGGTGCTTTGAGTTTCACAGGGTGTAATGTAACGGACTGGGTTGCACCTGAGCTTTATATTGCTTCATATCAGTCAGAACTTGAATTTGAGGAAATTAAAGCTGGGGAAATTTGACTGTCCAAAGCCAAAATGCATCCAAGTCAATATGACATCAGACTTATGAGTGGTGTGGATGATGATTCGGTGGGATATGGAATCTTTACATGCGATGTGCTGGATGGTTCAGGAAAGCCTGGCGTAGGAGAAAGCTTATTTAATACTGGAAAAGTACTATTTATTTGGGGATGGGTTGGCCTGAATGGCCAGTTGAGTCTTCTACAAAACCCCCAAGAATTCAATAAAGAATTGCTTGCATAAGAAGATAATATTTTATTTTAAATAAAATATCAGATCAAAGACATGGGCTCCACTGGTGAGCTTGGTGTGGCTGTCATGGAAGTGGCAGAAGAAATCTAGACTGGCCTGCC